>APFE030214055.1:0-88605 GCA_000404065.3 Pinus taeda | reverse complement strand
GGTATTTATTATGATTCATTGTACATATATATGTTTCTTATATTTTTTCTGATTCACACTACATAGGGGAGAGATTTCTAATCAACATAACGCTATTGTACCACATTGGTGGTGGTATTTAATTAGATTCATTTGTACAATATATGTTCTTATATTTTTTCTGATTCACACTACACATGGGGAAGAGATTTCTAATGTTGCGGCAGGGGACTAAGTGATTGATATAGTACTAGTCCCACCAAACCACATAAAATTGAGACTTGAAAACAATATTTAAACAAAGATAATAAACATTAGTATAAATAAGTATTAATTTATGCCAAATTTCCCCATACAGTGCTGCCACACTGTCCAAATAGTATCTTAATACTTAAGCGTCAGAATCATATGACCCAACTAGAAAATAGCTAAAAACCATAAATGCTTCCCAAAATGGTCTATTCAAAAGTACAAAGTAGCAGTCCACAAGCTTTGGTATCCAAAATAAATATCCGATACCTACACATTAATTAAACCTGTCATAAATAGTATCTTAATACTTAAGAGTGAAAACCATATTGACCCAACTAGAAAATAGCTAAAACCATAAATGCTTCCAAACTGGTCTATTCCAAAAGTACAAAGTAGTAGTCACTTCAACCCCCACTCATCAGAGCTGAAGCTTTGTATCCCAAATAAATATCCATACCTGCACATAATAAAAGTGAATGTATGTCAGCCATAGCTGCTGTGTTGTTCAACAACTAAACCCCCTATGTTCAATAAATGACACCCAACCCAATAACATTTAAACCCACTTTGTTCAATAAATGACACCCAAACCCAATAACTGCAACAAATGACACCCAACTCACTCTATTTCTCATTAAAACAGATCAAAGCACATGGATCAACAAATAACCATTTCCCAACCATTAGATCACTTCAAATTAAATCTAGACCACACATTCAAAATGAAGTCATTGCAATCCATGTCCATCCATGTCCACCAATTAAATTCAAGTGCAAAAAACTATAAAAGAAGTCTACCCACTGTTGAAGTTGCATCTTATGCTTTCAAACTATTCAGAAAAATTGAAGACAACATCACAAAACAGTTGCCAATATATCCAGGTTAGTTATATCAATTACAACACATTCTTCTTACAGTTCTATTTTCATTGTTTTCATTTATCAGAGTTCTTACATTTTTAGTTCTTACAGATTCAGTTTCACTTTCATGAAAATCAACACACAGCCTATAGTTCTATTTCACAATTCACCTTCTTACATATTCAGTTTCACTTTCATGAAAATAAACACAGAGCCTACAGTTCTATTTCACAATTCACCCATATAACCAAGAGGATCAGACGAAAACAGACTGTAAGGGAAATACTGTTAAGGAGCACCGAGATATAACCACAAGGATATGACAAAAATAGACAGTAACGAAAAGACTATTAAGGGGAACCAAGTAAGGAAAATAGAGGATTTCATAAAACAACAATAAAGACTTTGCAATACGTCAATTTCTCCATGGAGAATTTATCTTTTCCTCTCTATACTCCTTTACTTCTCTTGGTTTGATGGTTACATGATCTGTCTGGCCATAACTGCTAAAAGGATAGCTGGATGGTTTCACAAACAACCATTGAATAAAAATTAGGTTCTAAATATAGCTATTTCGAAAAGTTAAAACCATTCCTTAAAATAAAAAAAAATGGATGCCTTCAACATACTTAATTTTTTCAATGCAATTTTTTAAAACATTTTATGACTAATAATAAAAATTGGAAACCATATAACCACACAACTGCTTTTTATATAGTTTTTGTAGAGATTCTTATTTCAAACTCTAGTTTCTCCATTCAATGAGATAAATGTTTTAAAAACCTAAGATCTTTTCTCACGCGTCTTCAGTTAAGTTTCTTTCGTCCAAAATGGGAATCTTGATTTACGTGAAAGTCTATTGTAATGGGAATGAACGAAATTCCGAATGAAAGCATCACCTAGATCTCTTATGGCTTTCAAGCTACCCAGCCTTACTGTGATTATGACAGGCATAGCACTCTTCTGGAGCATATGACCATATTTTGTTTGAGTTTCCAAACTAATTACTATGCCTGGAATGGTGGCCATGGAATGCAATGGAGAAGTTAGCATATTGAGACATTTTTGGCAATGCCAAACAAAAAAAAATGGAAAATGATATTTGAAACAAAATATATGTGCACATTTCACTCGCTTATGCCTTAGCTAAAACATTGTGTAAATAGGTGAACAAAGGTCAATGGAGAATCTCAAAATGATTTGTGATTATGATAGGAATAGCACTCTTCTAGAGCATATGACCATATTTTGTTTGAATTTCCAAACTAATTACTATGCCTGGAATGGTGGCCATGGACTGCAATTGAGAAGTTGGCATATTGAGACATTTTTGGCAATGTCAATCAACAAAAAAATGGAAAATGATATTTGAAAAAAATATACGTGCACATTTCACTTGCTTATGCCTTCGCTAAAACACTATGTAAATAGGTGAACAAAGGTTAATGGAGAGACTCAGAATGATTTGTGATTATGACAGGCATAGCACTCTTCTGGAGCATATGACCATATTTTGTTTGAGTTTCCAAACTAATTACTATGCCTAGAATGGTGGCCATGGACTGCAATGGAGAAGTTGGCATACTGAGACATTTTTGGCAATGCCAAACAGCAAAAAAAAGGAAAATGATATTTGAAACAAAATTTATGTGCACATTTCACTTACTTATGCCTTAGCTAAAACACTGTGTAAATAGGTGAACAAAGGTCAATGGAGAGACTCAAGAATGTAATAATCAAAATCGACTAAGCTAGAAACTCAAGATAATTTGGCTTTTGGTTGCCTATCCTCCGAATGACCTAGGACAAGATTTTACTTTAATCTTGATCTACCACCTGGAAACCAATGTTGTGTATGTCATGCAAATTATGGGTGCTGACTATCATTTTGTTTTTATGCTACATGGATCAAGTTTGTCTAGCTTTGGATATATTCGCTTTTTGGTCACAGGCCTTCCTCTTTTCCTTGGCTTTTTGTCCTGCTTATTCCTAGCTTTCTGCCCATCTTCTGAGGCAAAAGAAAGTTGTAATTTGCAATGGATTTTTCTCCTCCTTATTCCTAGCTTTCAGCCCATCTTTTGAGGCAAAAGAAAGTTGTAATTTTCAATGAGAGACTACGAAGTAATGCAATTCGATTTTTTGGAAGTCAAATCTATGAAATATTATAATTTAGAGGATTTCTTGGAAACATGATCCAACTTTTCCTTTATTTCAATTAACCCATTATCGAGCATTTCTTTCTCTACATGATGAAAGCATGGATTCAAGGCTTTTTATGCACATAACTACTGATAACCAAAACATCACAAGTTGTAATCAATAGAGTAATTGAATGTGAAGGAACTTATTCCTTGGCCATAGCCATGGTTCTAATGATACTAGCATGTGCAATATCACTGGCGAATGATACGAGACAGAGTCAAACAAAATATATGTGCACATTTCTCTTGCTTTTGCCTTAGCTAAAACACTGTGTAAATAGGTGTACAAAGGTCAATGGACAGACTTAGAATGTAATAATCAAAATCGAAAAAGGTAGAAACTCAAGATAACTTGGCCTTTGGTTTCCTATTTGTCTGTTACTAAAAATCTAAGTTTTCTTCCATTTCCATCCAGTTACATCACTGCAGTGGAAACGTAGGGATGTGGTCCAAGGACGGGTTTGGAGAAAGGGATGCTGAGGCATGAACTCTATTTTTAATCTTCAACTTCTATAATAATACATATTCCAATGTCAGCCAATCACTTACAGAAAACAACAAAACAACAAGAAAACAACAAGCAACAAAACAGTATTTAAGTAGTCAAACCGAACAAGAGCTTTGTTGGGAAATGCATAACAAAATCAATCAATACAATCATGGTATTTCAAGTGTAAAGACAAGTTATCAAAACAACAACCACTGATAATTTTGAATACATACAACAAAATGATTATGTATATTTGATTTTTCAAGGATACCAACATACATGTTGATAATTTCCTATAATAAAGAAGAAGTATTTTTGCCTTGTATGAAAGCATAATTTACAAATATTCTAATGTCTAAATGCATCCAATAATTTAACATGTTGTTGCATCTATGGCAAAAGGAAGTTATACTGCTCATACAAGGAGAAGTGGCAGGAGAGTGACAAGGGGTGCACAGCTGCGATGCACATCGTCTGATGAGGACAGGACAACTGATGTCAATGCCAACAATGCACCAGGGAACATTGTTGAGGATGACCATGTGACGACAGCTGATGTTAACACACCATCAGCCACAGAACCACCGTCAACAACAGTCTAAGGGGCAAGTTCAACTAAAGGGATCAGTGCTATAAGAGGATGGACAAAAGAACAAATGTTAGTTGCAATTGATGACATAGAGTTTAATGGATACTCAGTTTGGGCATCTGCAAAAAAACATGGTATTCCTCCCTCATCAATACATTATTGGATAAATGGACTACCTAATACAAAACGTAGAGGGCCTCTTACAGTTATGACTGAGGAGGAGAAGGCCGAGGTGGTTGAGTGGTGTAAAGAGATGGCCCAATTGGGACATGGGCTAGAGTTGATACAACTCAAATCAGCAGTTGCTCAAATCTGTCAAGGGAGGCCAAACCCATTCAAAGATGGGTTTCCTGGTAAATCATGGTGGTTTGGGTTTTAAAAAAGGCATCCAGAACTTGTATTGCATATTGCTGAGGACCTTGACAGAGACAAAGCATTAAATTTGCACCCTGCAGTTGTGCAAAAGTTCTATGACACACTTTTCTAGTGCTTATGATAAACATTCTTATGGAGTAGACCATATATCAAACTGTGATGAAACAGGTTTACAAGTAGGGAGGAATTGTGGCATGTGGGTAATTTCCAAGAGAGAGAGAGCCGAAATGTGCCAAAGATTTTTCCTAAGAGCAGGGATTGGATAACTATTTTATGTTGTGTCAATGCAATTGGTATTTCAATCCTAGGATTTTATCTATTCAAAGGTAAAAATCAACTGAAAAACTATATACAAAACTACGAACTAGGTGCATGCATGGTTGCACATCCCCATGCATGGATGACTAAAGAACTGTTTCTCAGTTGGATTTTTCACTTTGTTGCATCAGTACCAGGTGGTTCTCACCTAATTACAGACACCTATTGATATTAGATGGCCATGGGAGCCACATGGTTGTATAAACAATTGAGGAAGTAAACAATTTAGGCATCGACCTGTTGGCATTGCCCACTCATACCACTCACAGACTGCAACCCCTTGATGTTAGTGTGTTTGGCCCTTTCCAGAACTATTTCAGGTTAGAGCACGTTGCATGGATGGCAAAGAATCCAGGGGTTGAGGTGAAAAGGTTCAAGCTAGCAGAGCTTGCAAGTAAAGCTTTTAAAAGGGCTTTGACACCATCAAATATCAAGGCTACTTTTAGGAGGACAGGAATCTAGCCACTAAACTATGATGCTCTTATGCATGATACTGGTTGTAGCCAAGCATTTCATGTGGATGGTCAGGAAGAAGGGAATGCCCAAACAGGTGTTGAAGTGCAAGAAGTAGATGACCAAGATGTTGTTGTTGTAGTTGGTAATATGATTTACCTATCTCAAGGACACTTATATAATAAAGATGATGAAACTGTGTGTGAAACACAATATAACCATGAACAAATTCGCAGTAACATGGAGATCGTTCCACCAACTCAAGAACATGAAAATCCTATTGTTGATATTGTTAATTACATTGTTGAACATGCAGTTGACAATGACCAATTGACATTTCCAACCCAAGTAACCCCACATTCATGTCTAGTAGAAGCAATGATCAATATGAATGCACATAGTGTCTCAGCAACCAATGAAGAAAACATGAACATGCCCTCACAACCAACAAAATTGAACAGTGAAATTGTTCATTTTTTTGTGGACAATAGATCAATGGAAGAAGATGAAGGACATAATGAGGCATCAAATGAAGATAATGATATAGTTCAATCAATTCCATCAGATACTGAAAGGGAAGTACCAAGCAATGACATGCAGGTGGGAGGGGTGGAGAAGACACTTGGCCGATTTCCAAAGCTACCAGTAGAGAGAGTATCAATGAAAAAAAAGCAAGGTGCACCAAGTAGTCTTCGTCTGGGCCAAAGCTCATAGTTACTCACCTCAGAGGGCTATATAAACCTATTAGTTGAGGCTGAAAAAAAGAAATTTGAAATGCAAGAATTAAAACAGAAAAAGAAGGATCTAGACAAGGAGAAGAAGGCAGTAAGGATTGTTGCATCACAAAGTCGAGCAGATTAAAGGGTTGAAAGAGATAAAGCAAGGCAAGTTAAGGACCAAAAAAAACAAATGGCAAGACAGGAAAAGGAAAAATTAAAGGCACAAAAAATGCTTGAAAAGGAACAAGGGATGATCAATGATACAAGAATAGTTGATGAAACCAGGATTATTTCAAACTCATTCGACTCCATTGCAGATAATACACGATTATCTCAAGATCTCATAAACATTCAAGTGCCTCACTATCAAACTTAGGTTTTACCCACTTGCCTTGTTCCTACGAGAGTTGGTGTCAATTCTATGTATGCTCATTACACACCTCCACTTAATACAGGGGTCAGTAGTGCAAATGTGAGGTATGGGTACTCAATACCTCCATGGTTGGAAGCTGAAAATTGGAATCAATCATATGGCAACAATCAACCATTTCCTAATTAACCCTTGACTGGTAAGCCAACCTACCTGGCTCAAGAAGGTAACTCGTGGAGTTTTGGTACTCAAGATTCTCAGGGCCATAAAGAATAGGGGTGTGATATGTTTTTGGTTCTAACCACATTATGATGTGGATTGTGGATGGATTGTATCTTTTTCTCGTCACAGAAACATTTTGGCTTACAACCTAGGTTGTTTTATTTCATAATGTGTGTGACATTGTAGCCAAAATCCATTTTAGAAGGAACATCTATAGTCTATTATAATGTAGAAATCTTACAAGATTCTCAGGGTCATAAAGAATAGAGTTTAAGAATTCTCAATGAATTACGCATACTTTCAGGATATGCAATGTATCGTTAAATTCACTAAACCTCTGATCTTTTGAATGTCCTGCATGCAATTACCAAATTAATGAAATCAAATGAATCAATCATGAGAACTGAGGTATATCTTATATACATGGTATAAAACAACTTTTCAATTTGACTAGCCTTTGTTATTTTGAATCTTATTCCCTCTGTGTCATGGCAATGGATTTTCATATACCCTTGCAGTAATGTTTATGCCTTTAGTGACAAACACTCTATGTCTTTGGTGACCAGTGCTCTTTTTATTAGCAAATCTATATTGAATTCTTCCACAAATAGGCAGATGTCAAGAAATGGATCTTTCACTATGTCAAGATAGAAGATAGTTAGAAACTTAAAGGTGAGATAACATTCCATTTGTTTTTCTCTACCACCTCTATATGATAAGCTTTTTGTATGTATTCCTTGCAAGGTATAAATGCTATTGGCATAATGAAAAGTTTTGGAACTCTACCATATTCTCTACTATCTTGTTTGATTTGACTAGATTCAATTTGTTCCTCTGTGTCACTTGTCTTATTGTACATTTTACTTTTGATAAAATTCACTACTTCTGCAAAGGGAAGGCATCTTATAGAAAAGGCATTTGTTTTCATTCTGCACCCTTTACACACATCTCTTTTCCTTTGAATGATAAACACCCTCACTTGTTTTTCCTTGTGTATATCCATTGGCAAAAGATGTTCAGGTGGATTTTTGTCTAAGACATTGCCTATATAAATTTATAAATTGGACTTGCAAGTCTACACATGAGGAACAACTTTTTTCTTTTTTTGCAAAAATTTAACTAGACAAAGAGGCCCAAACATAGGAATTGGGAGGACAGCAATAGCATAAATTTAATAGGCAAGGAGGAATTTCTAGTCCTCTTATGCATCAATCAAGTTTTTGTTAGATCTATCTCTAATCTTATGTCTGCGACCAACATAGAATTGATATCCTAAGGAAGGTCGAAGTCGCTTGAAGCATCTTGTGAGTATTGATCTATCTAAGGAGGTTTCATCCAGCATAGTCTTGAACTTTCTAAGGAAGGTCAAATACATACAAAAGTCAGAGGTTTATGCGTTGTGTAGTAGTAGCAAAGGGCTGAGATTTGACTAGAGGGACAGAGATCTAAATTCATTGTTGTTCAGTGATAAGTTTAGGTATATTTGTGCATAAATATTCAATCCCTAACCCGAAGCTACACAAAGACAGTGAGATGCATACTACTGAAGAAACATATTATGTATTTATATTTTGTTAAGGATTTTATGGTTTTATATTTTCAATTTGGGTATTGTTGGGCTCCAATTTTGCAGGTCATTGTTTTCTCTAAGGATCTTAGGTATCCTTTTGGTGGTTTGTTGGAGTGGTATTCTCTACTACTCTATTAGGTCTTGTCCTAATTTAGACTTCATGAATTTTTAAAGCTCTAATTATATGAAGGTCCCTCATTCGGATCTGGAAGCCTGAAGCAACGTGGAACTTCTCCTTGTGAAATGTATGGGTTTAAGGCTTAAATTTTTTATTAGATTCATATGGGTTTAAATATTTGAAGATCGATGTCCTAAGTGTTTACACAGATCCTAATCAAACTCATTGTAGTTCTCTACTCGACACACTCATTTGATGAAATTTCTGATTTGGGTTAAGTATAATTTTGGTCTTCAAAATAAGGAATTGTGGCATGAACTAGGGAAAAAAACTGAAGTAGAAAGCGAGGGATGGACACTAAACTTAAATCACATTACAGTGGTATGTATTCGTTGATATAAACCCTCTAAATTTATTCACTTTCCTTTGGGCTATTTATTTGCCAAGGAAATCACTGGAAGACAAACTTATATGTGTAGACTTCTCAACATATCCTGCAACCTTGTTCTCAAGCTACTTTGTGGCCTTATACTCTGCAACTCATGTTCACAAGTTAGCGATGAATAATCCCTTACAATAATCACTAAACAATGACCTCAAGCAAAGGTTAAGTAGATGTATTTATGCATCTCGTTTGGTTATTGGAATCTCTCGAATTTCATATGATTGAACTATGACTGATCTGAAGTAAAATACAAAAAGGCCCTAGGTAGTGATCTAATAGATAATTCAACCCTCCACTACAATATCGGGTACTCATTTCAGAGGCTTGAGAAGGAAGTGGAGGCATGAGGAATCGATGGAGGGTTTTGGTGGTCATGAGAGATGACATTGATTTCTAGGGTTTCCACTGTTGGTAAAGCATTGGTATTGCTATTAGCTTTATCAATAGTAGAAGAAGAAGCCATTTCATCTTAACAAGCATTTGCAGCAGCAAATATAAGGGTACTGCTCTTTGAAAAAGAGGAAACTGCAATTGCCTCTTTTTCTTTTCCATGGCTTAGCACAGAAAATCTCGAACCTCACTATGGGTTTTGCCTCTCCCTGAAAAATTGCAACTGTTGATAACCCAAGTTTTCCACAAAAAAAAAATATAATACTCTCATGGCAACAGCCACAGTGAAACATTGTAAGCCGCTATGTAGGTAAACATCCAAACAATGCTACTATAGCCTGAATTTAGAGATCAAAGAAAGAACAAAACCCTAAATAGCTAAGTATGCATTTAAATCTAAATTCAGAGACCAAAGAAATAATAAAATAAGTTAAATACACTAAACCCTAAACCCCTAACCTACAAAACCCTAAATCCCTAACTTGCAAAACCCTAAACCCTCAAAACCTGCCATGCAAAGATAACAAAAATTCCAATAAGGTGTTTTGTGTTGAAAAACATAGAAATAGTTGGTAGGATTAAAATCCTACCGGATAGAAGCCATGGATGGTTGCCACACCTTCGCGAGACCTTCTCCGAAGCTCATCACACCTACAACGAGTTGGAAATTAGCCATTAGATAACAAAAAAAAACAAAAAAGCCAACAAAAATAGAAAAACCTACAATTACCTGTTAAAACAACCTTCAACTTTGAACTCGCTAAAACTACAACTAGCTCCTCCCCAAACAACAAAATTGTCGGTTGTGTGCTAGGGATAGAACTCTCTAAAGGCACAGATCTCATTTTGTTTATTTTGTTTAACAATATCAATAGACATACCACAAAGATGAGCGATCTACCTCCAATAGACCCGCATAGAATGACTACATTTTTGGTAGATTTTCCTTTAGCGTAAACGTTCTGGGAAATCAGGGCACTCAGATAATCACAACTTCAACAATACGGGGCAGGCAACGTAAAGAGAAGGCAATGTGAAAGAAATAAAATGTAATTGAACATTACTCTGATGTGTTGTGGTGTTGCTGGGAAATAACGTGGAGAAGGGGTATGTCTCGAACCGAATTTTGCAACTTCCTAAGAATGCTTCGCCCCCTTCTTTTACCAAAATAAGATAGATCTTTTTAAGCCTATTAACAGACATGATTTGCACTGTTCTATGGGAAAATCTCTCCAGCCAGACCTTCTCCGGAGATCGCCACACCTGCAATGAGTTGGAAATTAGCCATTAGACAAAAAAAAAAAAACCAAAAAAACCCAAAAAAAATAGAAAAACCTGCAATTACCTGCTAGAAAAATATTCGACCTCGAACTCGCTAAAACTGCAATTGGCTCCTCCCCAAACAACAAAAATCACGAATTAAACCACCACCAAAGAAACCTTAAACCATCGGTGGTCTAGAATGACCAACAAATCTAGGAGGAAAACCACAAGAAAGCCAGAAACCTTGTTCCAACCATGGACACGTAACCTCGAACAATCACGGACATCAGCTCAACCATGGCGGACAAAGCGCGTAGGTTCTGGGGTTGTCCCATGCCATCTGCGGTGGAGGGCTTCCCCCAAAAATCGGACCCAAACAGAGAAACAAATGAAAAACAACACATCACACAAATGATGCAGAATCAACCCTAAACATGGCGTGGAATAGTGTTTTAACCCCTTGACATGGTGCTCAACACATGGACCTCCATGGCGGATAGTTGTCGTACAAAGTTCATGAGATTCATGTCGTGGTAGGTGAGGTGGCGGGGGGGGGGCGCACAGGTAATGGAGTCCCTCCGCTATATGTTTTTAAATTTTTTGTATTTCTCTTCAGATTCATAACACATACGCTATTGTACCACATTAGACTTTATTATGCCGGCAGGTATTATGCATTAAATCATATATGTTTTTTTCTTATCTCTTTTTTTCTGATTCACAGTACATATATGTTTTTTATATTGTTTTCTTCGGATTGATATCCTATATGCTATTGTACCACATTGATGATGGTTTTTATTATGATTCATAGTACATATACCTACGCTATTGTATCACGTTGGTGATAGTCTTTATTATGATTCATAGTACATATACGTTTGTTTCGTATATATATATATATATAGTATATATATATATATATATATATATATATATATAATTTATTTATTTATTTATTTATTTTTTTTATTTTTTTTTTCTGATTCACAATACATATATGTTTTTTATATCTTGCTTCGGATTCATAGCATATACACTATTGTACTACATTGGTGGTGGTCTTTATTATGTAGTGAGGTATTATGTATTATTCATCATTTACTATTTTAGTCAAAGATGTTAAATTATTAATGCTATACAGTCCAATATGACGGAGATGTTGTCATGTAATGTATATGCTGAAGATATGTGTAATGTTACTATATATGTGTCCACTAATATATATTGTATAGGTTGAAGATATGTGTAACTTTACTTTAAAATAAAATAAAATAAAATAAAAAATAAAAATTAATTAAAATAAAAATGTGTCGGCTAATATTAACAAACTCAATTTTGAAACGATACATATAAAATTTAAAAAAGAGATCGATTAGCGTATTTATTGAATAACAAAGAAAATTAGGTAAACGAAGAAGAGGATTCAATTGGGCATATCGTGTAATAATAACGAGGTAAATTTGGCATTAAGGTTTTAAGTTTGTAATTTCTCTATAATAATAATAATAATAATAAGGTAAATTTATATTTCGTTGCCTTTAGGTATTTGTGTCATTTATATTTAAAATTATTTACTTTTTACTATATAATTTATGCAATTATAATACAATGTTAACTCACTATATCCATTTATCACAAACTACACCTAAAAACTTAAGAAAACCAACCTTCTCAAACCATCCTGCACGCATGTATCTCTAATTTGTCCACCTAGTTAGTTATCCTTATGCATTATATTACAGGCTTATATTATCCATGGGCCATACATACAAACTGTAGATTTCATTATTTGCTTAATAATAACAAGGTAGTGAAATTTAGGTTTTTGTTGTGTGATTTATGTAATATCTCTAATATGTACACCTATTTAGTTATCCTTACGCATTATATGACAGGCTTATATTACCCATGGGCCATACATACAAACTGTAGATTTCATTATTTGCTTAATAATAACCAGGTAGTGACATTTAGGTTTTTGTTGTGTGATTTATGTAGCATTGTAATAATAATAATAATCAGGTAAATTGCAATATAATAGGTGTTCAATAAAATTAGTAGAAGTGAGGGGAAATATTGAGTAGAATGTAATATTTAGGGTGGGGTGTCACCTAAAATATTAGGTAAAATTTAATAATATTACATTTTAATTAGTATTCTTCCCCGCCCCTTGCCACTATTTATTAGGTGCGTGTGGTTATAGATATTGGGTAACATATAATATTGTAATATTATATTTTTTCTAATCAATAAATTTGTAACAATTAATATAGATGTGTTCCATCTATAAATTTAATTAATAAGCAAATAAAAACTTAATATTTACAATATGACAATTTTTTTAATCATGAATATTTACCATGGATATTATTAACTTCTAAGTAGTTTTTTTACAATACCATTGGTTAATACCCACAAGAGAAAGATACAGAGGGAGAGGAGGGAAGAAAATTATAATACCATGGTTTATCAATACCATAGGCCATCTAGACTTTTGATTATTATGTTATTGATCTAGGCTTTTAATTGTTACAATACCATGGGTCAATACCATGTCTTATCAATACCACATGCCCAAAAACAATAACATATTTAAAAATAAAAATATTTTATTTTATATTAATTATAAATTTTTAATTAAATCTAAGAGCAAAAATGTTATAATTACTTTTTAGGTATATTTAAACCCTCCATCCTCACGGACTACTAACAATACTTTTCATAGATATTAGATAGAAGTTTAATTAATTAAAAAGTGAGAATTAATTTTATATGTAAATATGTGAAATTTATATAATATAAATAATATTATAATGAACTAGGATAGATGCATCTTAGCCAAGGATCCAAGCGAAGTGAGAAAGAAAAGTGATTTACAATTTTAGAGGAAAGATAGTGCGTGATTCTTTTAATTTTTTTATTATTGTATTTTCATGTGTGACTCTTTTAATTTTTTATTATTATTGTATTTTC
This sequence comes from Pinus taeda, assembly GCA_000404065.3. Taxonomy (NCBI): domain Eukaryota; kingdom Viridiplantae; phylum Streptophyta; class Pinopsida; order Pinales; family Pinaceae; genus Pinus; species Pinus taeda. Next base: position 75,014 of record APFE030214055.1, on the reverse strand, counting down.
TTTAATATGGTTGATCCAAAATATAGGTTTAATATTTTACAACCAATTATGTTTTTTATTAATTTAGATACTTTCTTAAATACAATACAATGAGACCATATTTAAGACAGAGAGTGAGATGGAAGTGGGAATAGAGTGTGGGAGAGAGACATAGAGGTGAGAGACACAATGAGAGAGAGAAAGGGAGAGAGAGGGGTGGGGGAGAGAGGGAGGGAGAGATGGATTTGGAGGGGGGAGAGAGGGGGAGAGAGAAGGAGAGAGTGAGGGAGATTGTGACAAACTTGAAGGGTGGAGAGAGAGTGTGTGTATGATGGGGGAGAGACGGAGGGAGGTGGGAGAGAAGAGGAGAGGAGAGCAAGGAAAAAGAGAGATGACTTGAGAGAGAGGAGAGAGAGGGGGAGAAAGAGATAGAGTTGGAAGGGGAAGAAATACATAGTGAGAGAAAGGTCGAGAGGGAGTGGCGAGAGAGAGAGAGAGAGAGAGAGAGGAGAGAGAGAGAAGAGAGAGATGAGACGAGAGTGTGTGTGTATGTTCTGGGGGTGATAAGGAGAGATATGGGAATTAGAGATATAGATTGGGGCGAGGCTGTGGCGGTTAAAGGAGAAGGAGGAGGAAGAGGATAGGATGGAGATAGAGATATAGATTGGGAGAGAGAGAGAGAGAGAGAGAAGTAGAGAGAGGGGGGGGGGGGGGGGAGCGGATAGAGGAGTGAAAGGAAGAGAGATAGTAGATCGTTGAAAGGGGAAAAAAGGAAGAAATACATAGTGAGAGAAAGGTCGAGAGAGAGAGAGAGAGAGAGAGAGAGAGAGTTTATGTTCTGGGGGTGATAAGGAGAGATATTGGGAGATATAGATATAGATGGGGCGAGGGTGGGCGTAAAGGAGAGAGGGAAGGAGGAAGAGGGATGGGTGGGAGATAGAGATATAGATGGAGAGAGAGAGAGAGAGAGAGAGAGAGAGAGAGAGAGAGAAGGGGAAGAGATAGAGAGTGAAAGGAAGAGGGAGAGATAGATGGATAGATAGTTAGGTATGGGGAGAGAGAGAGAGTGTGTGTGTGACATATGTTTAGGCGGTTGAGACAGAGAGAAAAATAAGGAGAGATGGAGGGAGGTATAAATATAGATGGCAGGGGGAGAGAGGAAAGAACAAAATGATAGAGAAAGTTAGGGAGAGTTAGATAGAGTGAAACGGGGGAGAGAGGGAGGGGAAGAGAAAAGAGTCTCATAGAGACAAATACAAACATAGAAGTTAGATCTAGAAAGTCATGAATATTTTAAGGTTTCACTAAAATAGATGTATTGATTTCAATGTAGTTGTTAATTTCTAATCCTCTTTTATCACATGCACTATATGCATTGATTTCAATGTATATGTCAATTTCTAATTTTATTTAATACCTTACGCTAGATGCATTGATTTCAATGTCGATGTTGATTTCTACTTCTATTTGATTGCTTTCACATGATGCATTGGTTTCAGTGTAGATATTGATTAATAATAATATTTGATCGCTTGCACTAGATGCATTGGTTTCAGTGTAGCTGTCGATTTCTAACCATATTTAATAGCTTACACTAGATGCATTGATATCAATGTAGATGTTGATTTCTCCTCATATTTAATTGCTTGCATTAGATGCATTGGTTTCAATGTAGATATTGATTTCTAATCGTATTTGATTTCTTGCACTAGATGTATTAATTTTACTATAGATGTTGATTTCTAATCCTATTTGATTGTTTGCACTAGATGCATTGCTTTTAGTGTAGATGTTGATTTATGATTTGACACAACAAGATGTATCATGTACATTAATTTCAAAGTAATTAGATTAATAGTGTGCATTGATTTAATTGTAAGCACATCTCTACCTCCTGCATTTATATCTCTATCTCCCATTGTCTCTCCTTCTCTATCTATATATCTTGGCCCCTAAACGTACACACACTCTCTCTATATATCTATTTATCTCTCTCTCTCTCTCTCTCCCTCCCTCCCTTTCTCCTCGCCCTCTCTCTTTAACATTTCTCTCTCCATATCTATATATCTTCTTCCCTCCTTGTCTTTGCCTCTCTCTTCTTCCTTGTCCCCAAAACATATATCTATATCTTCCCTTGTATCTCCTTCTCACCCCCAAAACATACACACTCTCTCTCAGTATAATAACATAAAAATTATTCAACCATAAATACAATACTTGAATTTTCATCCTCAATAAAATTTTTGCTTACCCCGATGTTTGTTTCTTGAAACTATAAACTATTTATAATTGGTTGCATTCTTATTATTCCCATTTTCCATCATTCAACATTGTTATAAAATAACTACCATTGAAAATTATTTGGGGTTTAATGCTCCATAAGTCACAATTATTGAATCTGGAGAAAACTGTTATTAATAATGGCGAGCAACCGAGACAAGGTATGTTGTTTACTACAGTAGCTCGAGTTAAATATTTGAATGGTCTGTGTTTTCAACTACATTGAAAAACTAATAAGTGTGACAATAGGAACAGTAGAAGAAAATAGTTTCAGATTGATTGCAATGAATATTGTTTGTAATTGACTATATTCCCTGTATTCACATTTTCTATCTATCAAAATTGTTACATTGACACTTTGCACTCAAAATTTGTATTTCATCATTTTTCATCATTCAAGTTACTAACAGTCTCTCTCATCTCAAAAAACTAAGGTAACTAATAAAATTTTAAAATAAATTGACCAAATTAATCTTAGACATATTTAGCATATTTAAAATAATCAAAATAGTTAGATGTTCAACAAATTTTGTATGACGACACATGACTGAAACCAGCCTAGATCAATCTTAACACCGGATCTATCAAATGTTGAGAGGGATCAAATCTCGAGGTGCAAACCTTTCCTCAAGTTTTGCACTCAAAAAATAGATTTACAACTCGAGAAATTTGATCCTTCTCGGTGCTTGATAGATCCGGTGTTAAGATGGATCTAGGCTGGTTTTTATTTTTCTAAAGTAAAATTTATAATTTATTTTTTATTTATATAAAAAAAATATCAACATTTATGTTTAATGGTATTGGCTATAATTTTAAACATTTTTTATGCTTTGTATCTCATAACTCCTAATTAAGGCCTTATTCTGTAATTATTACATCTATACATGAATAATAAAAATCTAACAAGTGTATTGTACCAAGTTTTGTGCAAAGATCTAGCACATATATTGAGTTCTCTAAGTGCTTAAAAGTTGTCGTTTTATGAATGACGTGATTGTTAGTTGTACCGTCAAGTTATCCAAAGTCGTGGCTTTATGAATTACTTGATTGGTCATTGTACCACCACTGCAGCAACTACCACAAGAGATTAATTTACACAAGGTGAGCGCCATCACTGTCAAGTCACACTTGGATTAAAATGAAGGTATGATTATAATAACTTTTTGGAATCTAGATATTGCTATGGTTATGGTTCATCTCTAAACATTAGATAAATTTGAAATCCTTATTGTCTTTAGTGGGTGGTCCACCAAATAAAGTAATAACAATATTAATGCATTTAAAAATTATTAAAACACACAAATATTATGAACTTGTAACTAATGGAGTTCAATTTCCTTGATATTCATTGTTATTGAGATTCTATTTATTCAATTTTTAAGTTACTAAATATTATATCCTAAATCTAACCTTACACATGTTGGCTTTTAGTTTCATATACTAAACCAAATCTCACACTCCAAAACTAAATGTTACCCTCATACTTTAAACCTAACTATTATTTGTAACCAAAAAATTAGAAAGATAGAATATTGTACAATACTACATCTAAAACATTAAAGATAAAAAATTGTATAATACTATAGTTAATTCAAATGCTTTAGGATATAGCACTTAAAGAAGATGGTTAAAAAAATGGTTTTCCATTAAAACTATGTATCAACACAATGCTTCAAAGATTACAAAATATGGTACATTATTGCCACTTTTATGTTTAATCCCTTAAAAAATTTAATGTTTGATTCTTAATTTTTAATTTTATCATTTTAAATGTAGACTAATATATACACTATATCCCTACCAAAAAAATAACATAATTATAAATATGTGGAATAGAACCAATTCACATTGATATGCATGATGAAATGAGGAGATTAACCTAGACACAAGATTATCATGTCAAATTTAGTTTAAGAATTCCAATGTCACATGACTTTGTTAAATTTAGCTTTGAAGTCTGGAATTTTGTCACTTTCTCTACATTGATTTGCAAGTATCAAAATATGTATTATTTGTATTTGTCAATGCTAAATTGATTACTTCTTTGCCCAATAACTAGTAATAACAAAATGAAATCTCATTCACCAATAATTAATTAGAATGTAACCTAATTATTTTTTTAATATTTAAATTTCTTTTATAACAAATATTATTAATTAACAAGTTCAAAAATAATAAATAGTTTTAGTTAACATGTTTAAATTTTTATCAATGGAATTAAATCATTTTTGTACGTAAACAAATTATAATGGATAAACTCATTAATAGTTAAGTGAAATTGATTTTAACTATAAATTTTTGTTTAATATATATTAAAAATAGTTAAAACACTTAAAAACTAATATATATTCATTTAATTATTATATAATTATTTTAAAAATAAAAACCTCTTGATTATATTAACTGGTTATTTATTTCATTACACACAATTTGGTTTAGGTAAATGAAATAAAATGAATTTTAAGAAAATTATATTTTTATATATATATATATATATATATATATATATATATAAAGAAATCAATAATTTTTTTTATTAAATTGAATTAAAATGCTTAAACACAAATAAATAGGTAAATAAACTCATTATCAATATTATATTTTTTTTAAGGAATATATATTTTCATATCTTTTTGAGGTATAGCTCACAAGAACAAGTACTCTTTAAAACATATCTAAGAAAATGTATAATTTTCTGGACAATCGTCTCAACAAAAAAATTATTACAATAACAAGAAATTATTCTTGTATTTGGGTAAGATTAGATTATCCATTGCCACAATACATAATTATCATTAAGTAAAACAAAAATTGAATAAAGTCTAAACCTTAACACTAACTTAAATTCCTTATTTTTATAAATTCCTTATTTTTATTTTTATTTGTTTATAATTAAATTAAACAACAACCACTCACTAAATACTATGTAACCCTTTTTATATATTGGAACATGTTTTTAATATTTTTCTTCTCAAATACGCTCTGGTCACACATTCATAAAATTAAGACGATAGGGTGGTTATCCTTATTAGTGAGTTTTAACATTCCACAAAATTTGATGATATTTTAATTCTTTTAGGTCAAAGTTTTGAAGAAACTCGTATTTATTAATATTTTTTATTAGCATTTTATTTTTAACCAAATTTTTATATTGACTATCTTACTTAGGATTTTTCTCAACGTTTTCTTAGGTAAGAGCTCACACTATGAGCTAATATCTTAAGATAAAAAGCTATATTAGATTTAATTTTCCCGAGTGAAGTAATTCGCTAGCATTAAATCACTACTATTTAATGATTGCTTTTTAATGCTGATATTGTAAATTTGAAAAACTTTTGAAGTTCCTCGAGTACCATCTACACCTCCATGTAAATGTTTGGTTACTAAATCAATGCCCAATTGCATGTTTTGAGTTCACCACGTCTACCCACTCGTCATTACCTCTTTGCAAATAAATACTGGCCTTAGCACTCAATCTGTCACTCGTCGGGTTGTTGTAAAGGCTCTAGCATCTTTTGGCTTGAATTCAAAACTTATATGTGAGGCTTGTTGTAAAGATTAATACTAGCTATAGCACTATTTTGGTCATTGGTCCCTTTGTTGGAAAGGCTATAGTGGGTTTTTTCTTGAATTGTAAGCTTTTACGTGAGGCTCGTTGCAAAGACAACGAAGGTATATTGCATAAAGGCATATTGCATCGTAAATTAATTTTCAAATTTTGCAAAGACAACGAAGGTATATTGCATAAAGACATATTGCATCGTAAATTAATTTTCAAATTTGATATAATATGGAAAGTATGTGTTCTTCCGTGCATGTGTTATTTTTGCTTCCATGAGAGTTTTGTTCTCTAACGGTGGTGTAAGAAACCGTAAGGTGAGCACCATTGAGGAGTATCCATACCCTTTCTGTAATGCCTTGGAGATATTATGACGGGCGGGCACCGGGCGCACGGGTGAGCACACACGGAAGGCGCGTGGGTGGGCGCGTAGGTGGGCGCACATGATGGGCGCGTGGGCGAACGCGCGGGCGGGCGCACGGGTGAGCGCACACGGAGGGCGCGCGGGCAGGGCGCGTGAGCGAGCGCACACGTAGGGCGCGCGGGCAGGCACACACGGAGGGCGCTCGAGTGAATGCGCACGACGGGTGCGCACTACGGGTAGAGCAACAATACGACAGCAAAATGCGATGAAGGCCGAGCGTTGTGTGACCAAGCATAAGAGCGGTTGGTGAAGGTTTATACCCGCACGAGGAGAGGCTTTCCTATGGAAAAGCCGACGGCTTATGGAGCATGGTTAAGGGTGTGTTGAGGAGATTTTGGGGGTCGGCCAAGGGGCTGCCACCCACCCCTCACCCACGATAAGACAACTATATATTTGTGAGCGTGGAGCACTCCAAAGGCATTCAACGAATAAGGCAGTTCGCACTTGGAGCTCGCAGAAAGGGTAAAGGAAGAGTGCGCAGGTCGAGCTGCGCATAACTCATGCGCACCACTTGTAAGGTGTGCGCATATTTCTCTTGAAGCCGAGTTAGTGTGGAGGCTTGCGCAGTTTGGTGTTGGGCTTGGCAAGCGTCTTTGGTGGCTCGGGTGAGCACCGCCCTTCGTGCAAGATGTGCACTTGATTGTAAGGCAAGTTGCCATCGTTGTAAATTTGGCAAGTGTTGGCTTGGAGTTTGCCAAGCACACTCGAGCATTGTACTATTGTAAAACTGATATATAATACATTGTTGGGCAGACTATTCGGGAGTTTTCCCTCCCCTTTATATCGTGCGATTGTTCTTTTATAATTGCTGTGGATAATGATTAATTATGGGTGATCATTGATATAAAGGTTTAATGCATTTTATACTTGGTTGCAAAAAACAAACTAAGTTATCGGTTGTGAATTAGGCGTAGTCCACATACATTAGTATTGTTAAAAAGAAAGTGTGTGGTGGTGCCGCACCTCGCCGGCATGGTTGAAAGACCATCATAGGCTTGGGGGCATGACACTTTCCCTTCCATTGGTAGCAAGTCCTAATATCACCTTTCCATAAAATGAAGTCTAGGATGAATTATACCATTTACATTGAACATAGGTAAATAATACTATGATATCGTCTTCCAAGGAGGTGAGAGACTACTTAACTTGATTAAAGAACAAATAGATAACTAAAACCTCATTCATTTCAATCCTTGTTTGAATCCATTGATTATTGGAATGTGTGGCATAGATGCATCTCACCAATCCAAGGTGTAGGTAAACTTATAACCCTAAAATAGCTTGACTGTAATAAATTTTTGTTTGGCAAGATCTCGTACCATGTTTCCCACCACTCTAAGAGTAGTGTAGGTAAGACTAAGTTGAGTTGCATCCTACATTATTATTGGGAGTATTACCCTTTGTGATGTTTTTAATGTCTTATGCTTATGCACTCTTATGCACTCACCTTACCTCACTTTCCAAACACTCGTTGACTAATTCATCCCTCACTCGCTTGTTGAGAAGGTTACTCAGAGAGAATAAATGTTCTCCATTTCTATCCCCCTATCTTGCCTATCGCATAAAAAGACCTTCTTATTGGTTTGAAAGGTATAACAAGTGACCGAACCTCTAAGTAGTAATATAGATGCTTAAACAAGGTAAAATAAAAGAATCCTTAATAATAATATGAGTAGTGATAGAAAATGCACATACGAATCTAGCATCAAAGTCACTGTCTTGTTATCCTATTTCTTTTTGTTCAGGCCAATCTTGTAGTTGCCCTGAGTTATCATGCAAGGCATAAAGGAATAGGAAACATAGGACGAGTTATAAGAAAGGGAACTATGTTGAGCCTTTTTCCATCTTGTCCTCTACTTATTGTGATGAAAAGATTCTCCTATAGTTAAAAACCATGGCCTAGATAGCCCCAAACAAGATGACAAGAATAAAAGGCAAGGGAAAGCATATTATTTCTTGACTCTATACACTTTCCTGGATGATAGAGGAACCTAGTTCCCCATCACTATACTGAGTATTTTCTTTGTTGTCAAGTAGACTAGATTAGTTATGATCTCACAGTCGATGGGCCAGGTACGAGGATCATAATTCCACTATAGAAGTAATTGTAGAGGGGTATTCCATGGTTGAACTAGAGTTATTATCATTTGGTATGAAGTTGATTAAACTATCCAAGATGATTTGGCTAATTTCACTGCAAAAGAAACTATAGAGGGGCATGCCACAACCAAAACAGATTTGTTGGTTCAAGTGTCAAGTGACATGATAGTGAGTTCAATGGAGTTATGGTTGTGCCCAAACTCATATTCTTAACCCAAATCATATTCACAACCGTTACTTCTCAATCTAGAGATGGTCCAACAAACAAAACTATTCATAATACAACTCACAATAATAACCCTCACTTCTCCATGCACAAACGATCCAACAATTGGTAATATTAATAATTCAACTCATATTCATAACTCTCACTTCTCCATGAACATATGCTGCAACAATTCATATATAGAATTCACAAAGGGGGCACATTTGCAGAAGGGGCATGTGGGCTTCATGCAAGCCCCACATGCCTACCCAACAAGCTTTTGGTTGAGATTCCATTTATCCTTTTTTTTTCATTTTGTTGCTTTAAAATTGCTATGTTGTTTGATGTTTAAAGTAGATTTATGCCACAATTTTAATTGTTGATATTTTAATATTTTTATTTACAAACTAAAGAATTATTAAAACAAGTATAACATTTATGAAAAACATGCTTACAAAATGCAAAGCTAACTCAACTAGGGCTTCACACTTCTACATTCTTGCTTGCTCTCACATTTCCTACACTTTCCATGGAAAAAATACCCCAACTAGTCAGGAGTCTTATATATTTCCTTATTACTAGAATTCCAAGAACAATTTTGAGGAACCCACGGTAGGAATTTGAAACTCTATTGATAAATAGTACATATAGTAATATTTGCATCTTGCAAAGGATTTTGAGTTGGACATTGGATTTAATAGACTAAAGGATTGGGGTTTTAGTAACTTGAGAATTCAATACATTTTGATTCCCAAGGTTATAAAGCTTCGTTTTTGCATGCTATCACATGAATGAGGTGCATGTTTGAAACCCTAGGTTACGTATCTTTAGGTGTTTTCTTCATGCTGCTTATTTATATGATTCTGAAAATTTATTTTAATGGTTGATATTCAATATTATTCTCCTAAATATCTCTCTCAAAGTTGTTTTTGTGTTTGTCTTGGCATGCCATGTATTTTAGCATTTTGGTAGTACCATTTGTTTCATTCTAGGAATTCATATGGGTTCTTGCTTTTTGTTAGCTGACTTTTTGTGCTTGGGTTGATATTCTTAATTGGGAAAACCATTTAACTATGTGGGTTCTTCTGTACTCTCCAAAGATGACATTGAATTCTAACTCTTTAAAGTTTTTGTTCTTGTTATTGGAGTTTGATTCTAAGGCTCAAAATTCTCCTAATCCTCATTGCTAGTTATCATAATGAGTGACAGTCGATCCAGATACTAGTAGGTTCACAATATTATTGGGTTTGGTTGGGGATCTCAACTTACTAAATTAAAATTTCTACAAGTTTGATCCTTCATCTAAATTCACATGCTACAAGTTTTATTCCTCTATCCCAATTCACATTTTCTAGAAACTTCAAATTATCATTGACAAACTACCTTCTTTATGAAAATCCACCCTTTCATTGGTAATGATAGAATTGTCTCCTGAACCAACCTCAAATCCTAATGATACAGGAAAAAATTATTGCTAATTTCATTGGAAAGACAGAAGCTACAAGCTATCACAAATAACACTACACTTGTCCCTACTCTTTCTTTACGTTTCAGTGAATTCTTTTATCTACAATGGCATTCCATCTATTGGTATGAGAGTTTAATGGATCTAACATTACGTGTTTAGTAGTATGTGATGGTGTAATTGAAAGGTTCAATAGCAATTGCAATTGGGGTGCTGAGGATACAACAGTTCATGGGGAATTGATGTCCATTATAGGGTCGGGCTCTAATGCCAACAAGAGGCTCATCGTAGTCATTGTCAACATACTAGAGACTAAGCTGTGTGTACCCTAGATACACTTCTACATCAAGTTCTACAATGTCAAGGTTGGTTATCATATTCTCCTTTTGTTTTGTTTTTGTGAAAATGGATTCCCAATTGAACCACCATCTAACTCTATGGTTTGATATTCTAATTTTCTTTTCACATTTTGTGGTGGCACGATATTGGGGATAAGGTCATCCCTTCATAGAAAACGTTTAGTGTTTGGATGGTTTACACTCGTAGTGTAAATCTATCTTCGAGACTACTATGTGCAAGAAATTATAAGACTACCCATTATTAGCATACTTCAACACATCACATTATTATTTTTGTATTTGAGTTCTTTTACGGTTTATGGAAAAACAATTTTTGTAGGGAAATGGGTTTGAATTTTTTCCTATTTGTTTACAAGTTTGTAGAAGGGCCTCTATTATGGAGGAAAATGTTAATTGGATTCATTTGTTTCTATTGAGAGAGATAAAATTTTGGATGGAATGGCACCACATTTTAATGTGCCATATATTTCAATGCAAGCTACACCTTTCTCGAGCAAAACCTGCAACTTCCATATAATCGCTGGTTTTTGCAACATTACATATTTATAATAGATTGTAAGAACTAGGGTGTTGAGTCACAAAATTGCTTTGTATTACTTAATTTGATTGTCAACTCGTATTGGTTATACATCTTCCAGTTATGTGCATTTCCTATTGTTTTTGTACACTGTCATTTGTTGTTAGGAAAATAATAGAGATGTTTATAGGAGGAGTGATTATTAGTTCCATCCAAAATCATGACATGAATCAATTACAGATTAGGCCTATAGTGTTTTCTACCTAATCAAGTGTTTAATCAAACAACTATAAACTAATTAGGAAGATGCGTATATTCATTATAATCATTCTATAAGATGAAATGAATTTTGGGCACTATTTTGTTAGTGTTTGGTTGTGATTGTTCTCCATTATGAAAAGATATAGTTTAGGACAACTACAGTTCTTATGTGATTTCTCTTTTGGCTAGTAAAAAGGGCATATAATTATGTTTCTTTTCTTTCTTAGTATAGTGCATGCATCAATTTCCAAGAAATCTCGAAGTGCCAAGGAAATTTAGTGTGTTCTGGTTTATTATCTACCTTATTTATTGATTGAAATGAAGGAAATAAATGACACTACTAAAGAAACTATGTTATCATATTTCACATACATAATTTGTTTTATATCTAAGTTTATTCTCTCTTTTCTTTCTGTCAACTTGATTTTGCGTACTCTCTATGATTTTTATTTTTCTACTGAGAAGTCAAAAACCTATATAAGACATCTTAAAAAAGGTTAAAATTATTGAGACATGACAGAGAAATGTGCAAACAATATGTTATTTAAAAATTTGATGAAATTTTTTCTACAAACAACCTCTCATTGATGGCGTCTTTCTATATACCTAACCTCATAACATTCTTTAGGTTTTTTATGCTTATATCAATTATTATCTATTCAAACAACCTACAAACTTCTCCGATAAAAGTTTTCAAATTGATATTTCTTGTTTTCATAACATGTTATACTAAGGTTTGTGAGACATGAGGGAAAATCCAAGCTATAACGTGATGATTCAGTTGGATCTTGGTAATGCTATTATAGTGTTTGACACGTTTTTCCCATTATCCCTACCTTTTGACTCTATTCCTTATTATACCCATAAATGTGGTTCATGAACTTAGGGTACAATGTTGTTTGACATGCTTCCAAAACCTTGCTTGTCATTATTTTATGGAGTTCCTCTAACCAATGTTTGAAGTCATAAAATCACAATGTTGGTGAAGCTTATAGTTTTACATTGAAAACTAGTGACCCTTCCATCATCTAAAACATAAAGTATAATATTGAGGCTATATGTATGTACCTTATCAAATTTATTACACAAAGTTACTAGATAAGGCCTTCTAAATACAAACTAAGTCAATTGTCTCCCTTCTTTATAAATAGCATACCCCAATAGAGATTTAATCAACCTTGAAACTACATGCTTATCCATGTATTCATTAATTTCAATCCTCACTAGAGGATCATTAGTATTAAATAAATAAGGTGCAAAATCATGAGCTAATTTTATTTTTTCAAGCACCTATTGGGTCCTATTTCGATTGTTTTCCATGAGTTGGTTGAGAATTTGCAAGGTGTGAGAAAATTTTATTGCAATTAAAAAATTTCTATGAATGATGATCCCCAAGCTAATGCAATGTCCCTTGAAGAGGTTAGGGTTTTTAGTTCTAGGTCACTTTGACCAAAAACACATCCCTTATCATAGCTTTATAGGCACATGTCATCATGTTGTAAAGATTATAAAATGAATTATGTCCCTTCTTTGTTCAAAAATTAGTTTATCAACCAAACAAGAAAGATTTCATATAAATGAATAATGATATGGTTATGCAATTACTTATTAGTATTGGTAAAGACCTTATTATGTTGTCCAATTTTTGTGTTAGTCTGCACTGATGGATTTACTAGGGATTCCATCCATCAATGTGCAAAAGCATCTATTTGGTTTCCCATGAGGTTATCCTTGGAAAGAGAAAGAATGATAGGTGTTATTTGTAAGGAAACAAATATTAAAGAACAACATAGTGTTGTTAAAGGTTGATGATGTTGTAGGTAAGATTCACTCTGGAAGCATAGTTTGTAGGTCATTTTTTAGATAGATCACATCCTACATACTCCTACTGGTAAATGAGATCATCCATTTATCCTTAAATAAGAGAAATAAATGGAACACTACACTTTGCAAGAAACCTAGCCCAAAATATTCTCGCAAGATTTACATCCTCTCCAACTTGGAGCCAAAGGGGAGATGCTAGCTTTCCCAACTTTAGATTGGGGGATCTTTTGTGACCACTCCTTGAATCCTATATATCACAATATTCATATACATGTATACTGATTTACAATGAATTATTTCATGCATTTGCAATAAGCAACGAATAGGTTGAAGTCTTGGAAATGTTTTTCTTTAGAACAATTGTTTCCTCAAAAGAGCGCAGGATACTACAATTTGTGATTGAAAGGAATATTTCACAACCATGCAACTTAGTTGTGGACTTGTAAAAATTTCCACAATGTTAGGTTGTTATTCATGAAGATGCAGAAAATAAAGGGGCACTACAAGGTTGGGTTGTGGGACCTCAAGTTGTACCACAACGAAATGAAATAGACTAAGAGGGATGTTGAAGCACATAGGAGATGAGGAGAAAAGGAGATGAAGATAGAAGTTGAAGAATTCAAAGATAATCCTATAAGGGATTTTTTAAATCATAAACAATACTTTCCCTTGAGCTCCACAAAAGGAATCCATATAAATATATTTACATCAATTATACACATGATCATTTATTGAAGTTTTCATGGCTTGACTCCCATCATTAATAACCACTTACAACATATACATAATATGATCCAATACATTCGAGTGATCAAAACCAGGGTATTATGAGGTTGAATAACAAAAAATCCTTATTCAAGTGCAAAAAACCCCTTATTGAGTATTTCCTTTATCAAGAAAAATTAGGGCCACTTTGCAACCATATATCTCTTTACAAAGAATATTAGAATTAATTAACCAGAACAATCTTTCCATACATTAAAATATCTTATAGCTTAAAAAAGTGACTTTTCGTTCCCTTCAATCACCTTTAAATTTGCAAAAACTAAACAAATATAAATTTCAGTTGAACATGTGTTTCTTTGTTATAAAAAGAACAATAAATAAATGAAATGAAAAGCAAACAACAACTAAAAAAAATTTAAATATCCTAATCCAAGGGAGTCTATATTATCTCCATTTCACAAAAAAGACAAAATGCTAAAGGATAACTTACAAATTTTTAAATCAAGAATTATAGAAAGATAATAATCTAAAGTGCACTAGCTTTGTTTCAACTAAATTCTACCAGTACATATCTAGCAAATTAAAAAAATGAGAAGTGAAATCTAAATATATTGTTAGACATTCTTCAACAGTTTTGCTTATCCAATCTCACTGATTTCCTCTGAATTTGGATTATTTGGGGCTTCATTACTTTCTGCGAAATGAATTTCTCCCAGATATACAAAATTGCACATGAACATGCACTTATTATGAAGACAAAACTTATAGTTGTGATTGAAGAAGAGTTTGAATTACCTAGAGGAATGTTTTAAACCCAAGGCTAAGGCATCATGAGAATGAATTTATTCTCCACATATTGGTACTCTTACACATGTTTATGAATATTGAAAGATGACAACATATCTTCTACTCATGTGATTCTAGATCTTCATAGAGATTGTTCTTCTTACCCATGAAGTTTGAAAGGAATATGATAGTAATCATAGCTAATTATGCAACAAGAAAAAAACATCACCTCAAAGGAAACACACATATTTTCTTTTGGGCTTGGCACCAAAGTCCGATTGAGTAAAAGGAATGTTAGTATCATATCAATAGATCTCCTATGATGAATGCATAGGAATCTAGTACATAGACATTTTTCTTTTCCAAACACCAATAATTCTCTTCCAGGGAAATATAAAGTAAGAATAATATTTTACTATATTCTAAAAGGAGCAGATGTTGGAATCATGCCACAAAGTGAAAGGAAATAAAACATCTTTTCTGAAACCACTAAATATATAAAGGAAAAAATATTAATTATAAGAATAAATCTAGATCTATGGATTTATGCATGAAATGAGAATTATAAGCATTCAAGGGACTAATAAGATGTTTGGCCATAACAAACCAAAAAATTCAAACTCGACAAAAATCCTCTAAACACAAGCAACAAAAAACCACTAAAATTTTCCAAGATATCCAAGCTAGACATCAACACAATTTCATGTACTTGAATAAACCCATTGTTGTTTAGAATTAGTATTCTTCAGTTAGTTATTTATCATTTAATACTATAATATTAAGTATGTGAAAAGAAATAGATCCCAACTTCATCAAATATGACTTCATTTCCAATCAAAGATCAAATCCATCTTCATTTCTAGTATCAATTTAAAATCACACCTTTTATAAATTTGAACACCTAATCACTTAAATCCCTCATATAATCCTTTTCATAGCCCAAAAAAATATATATCCCTAACAAAAATTGAACTTTTCAAAAGTATAACATGATCATGTAAGACACTAAATACTGAATTTGGGCACTAATAGATAGGCAACAATTCAATGCCAGTTCAATCAACCTTCATGCAATGAAGAAAAATCAATAACTCCTTTTGTGATATTGAACACCACATTCTTGTAATGAATAATTATGTTGACAATTGAGTTACTAGTGTTGTGTCGATGTAACCACTGCTCACTACCTACAAATGTTGAAATACAGGATGGAGCTAAAGCTAAAGACACAAAATAAAAAAAATAGAGATATGAAAAAACAAAGACTTTCAAGAATATATTGGTTGAGTGTGACATGCACATGTCGTAGGCGCGAGATGTCTGCCTCAACATTGGGGGAAAGCCACCCGGTCAAGAACTTAAAGTAGCTCATTTTCCATTTGGAATGGTGGTTCAACTAGTTAAACTAGGTCCAATTACCTTCTATCTATATTTTTTGGCTTAAAATATGGATTTTACTTACTAATTGAGTAGATACACTAGATTATCCCTCTTTCTGAGCTACTACGAGAAAGTGATCCTTAAGATGATCTGGGGTTTAGCCAAGCCACAACTAAACTTTACCTCTTTGATAAGAGGACTTCTAGAAGTGCAATGATTAATATAAATAAAAAATTATACTAGAATGTAAGCAAAAGGAAAGAAATCCTAAGCCTATCTTGATTAGGAAGATATATATCTAACCCAACCGAAAGAAAATTAATTAATTGATTGAGAATTTAACATGCCTTGTTTTAGGTGAATATCTGGCTAATGAAATAGTTCTACAAGAGGATATTATAATTACCAAAACATGTTGTGATTAAAGACCAGTTGACGACAAATTATCAACCAAAAAAATTAGGAAATAGTTCCCTTAATGTTGATGGTAATTAAATCTAATTTAGATGGCATATTTATGAGTAAATAGTTACTCAGAAATTTGATTTAATTATAAGAGAAAAATAGGAAATTAACAACATATCTATGAAGCTAATGAACTAGATAACAAAGTCAAAATGATCGTCATCTTCACATTAAACAACAATGCTCAACATCAAAGACAATTTTACGCAAATATGTCGTTAAAAACATGAAATTTGCATTAAAAAATAATAGTACTTAAAATACAAACTCATTAAAACCTGGTTTGGGTCTCTATTCCATGAATTAATCTCCAACAATCTTTCCCAAATCATAAACTCTGCTGCTAAAAGAAAGAGTTGCAGTAGTGCAAGATCTGCTCCCAATAGAAAGTCTAGAATTGAAAAAAGAACAATCCCAATTTCTCAGACTTGAGTTTTAAATTTGAGTTATAATTAAATGAATGATCTCAGTTATAATTACAAAATGAATTCCAAAATAGGAGAGTAGTTGAAGAACAAATCCTCTCCGACAATTTTCATTGGTCCAAATTATTTTTCCTTTCTTATTGTAGAAATCTATTGATTTAAATATTTTCTTCTTCATTTCCTCAACTGTTCTCCTGTCAAAAACGAATTAAAATTAAATCAAAATGCAAATTAAAATAAAAAATATCACATCTAGAAAACAAACATCTATAATCAAATTTAATTAAATAAATAAATAATTGGAAATATGATATTTCCATTGGTTCTTTAAAATATATTATTGTTGTAGGAGAATAGAGTCGAATCAATTTGCACTCAACAAAGGCTATGAGCAAATGAAAATACAAAAAATGAAACTCTGAAAATTAATTTTGTTTACAAATTTGGAGCTTAATTTTTTGTTACATTTTAGAGTCATTTAATGACCAAATCTAGTCATGTAACTAGTTCATAGATATTCTCCATGATTTTATGTAGCTAACGAGCCATCATGGGCCTGATTTGGCCAAGTAAAACTCAACTTATAAGCTTCCAAATATGAAGTATAAAAAGTGTGAAAATTTTGTAAAAAATGCTACCTAAACGAACAATAAGAAATTTTGATTATAAATTCTAATTTTCCATTAAATCCATTAGTTCTAATTAATTATTAGTTTAATTAATATAATAATTAAGTAAATTTAGTTAGTTAATTCAGCAATTATCAATTTAATATATTAATTAAATCATTTATTAATTGATAATTATATATATTATAAGATAATATCATTAAACTTACTACTAATGGTTAATGGAGTATTGAGTAATACGAACAAAACAAATTGGAGTGAAGAGGCTGGACTAAACTTTATGTACAGAAATCTGATTTAATTTTTAAATCAATTTTAATTTATTACAAAAATTAAATTATAGAATTGTACAGTTTTTATCGAACGTAAACTTATCGAACTCGGATGAGCACCATTCAATTTTGTACAAAAGAGATGAACAATTTTGAGGAAAGTAGGAAGAAGTGATAACTCAAGATATGAAAAAAAAATCTGATGAAAATATGCAAATGAAGACACTAACCAAAATTAAATATTAAAGGACTAGCCAAAAATTTTATGGAAGGTCCATCATTATTTAAAAATAAGTAAAAAAATGGTTTGGGGGGGGTGGGTGGGGTGGTTGAGTTTTCACTACAACAATTGTGACACATGGGGAAAATCAATATCTTGTTAAGATAATGAACCTCAGTTTACCTAAAGGTTAAGAATAATGGAATCCATTGAATCCTCAAACAATAAAAATTTTCCATGGGTCCCACATAAGTAGATTAAGGAATATCAGTTTCAAAATATAAGTACTCAAAGAAAATTTGAGCACAAATCATGAATCCAGAATTTGGAAAAAAAATATTTTAAAATTACCCTGTATGAGAAATAAAATAAGGTATAGATAGGGGTTTTTGATAAAGCATATCTCCATTGTTATGAATGGTCTTTGATATCACTTCGCTGCCAACGATCCTGAATAGTACCTCGATGAAGTTTTATTTTATGCGATACTAGCTTAACCCCACTGCCAGCGAGCATCCATAGCCCCAACAGATTTACTTGTATTTCAAATGCTTCATCTTTTTATCACCCTTTTGATCAGCACATTTGTGAGATTTTAGTTATGATGTACACCTGAGTGAAAGAGGTGGGACGGTAATAGAGACTTATGTTAATGGATATAATACATCCATAATGTTGACTTCAATTTATTTTCCCGTGACTATCAATGAGAGACTTTTATAAAGTGGAGGGGTGTGAGGATTCAATGAGTTAAACACAGGTCAGTTATTTCCTTGAAAAATGTGAATCATATCACTTAGAAAGGATATGTGTTCCTCCATGAAAAAGTTTTAAAACAAGAGGGCTTTATGGTTCCATAAAGATATACCTTTAATGATAGATTAAATTCACTGAAACAGTTAAAATAAAGATAACCCATGTATGCCAACCATTGCTGGGTGAGGAAAATTCCTTCCACACAATTCATGGCGAAGTCATCAAAATCAAGCCAAAAACAAAAGGAAAAGGAAAATAATTCCAAATTCAAGTGAAAAAATAACTCATCAAACTCAAAAAAATTTAAAAATGAAGAAAGCAAATGATAAAAGAAAAATCTCAAATTTGAATAACCAACTCCAACACGATTTAACTATAAATATCTCAAAAAATGAATAAAACAAGAAAACCATATGTGTCTTTGTCTTCCATTGAGAATATAGTAAATTTTATCATGTGGAGTTGAGAGAAATTAGGCTTTTGAAATTAAAGGGTGAATATAAATGATGAGATATAATAAGGTAAATGAGAAGCTTCTGCCTGCTGCAAATTTTCTTGTTTCAAAGCAAAAATTGCATATAAACATCTTGACAATTTTCCAATAAAAGAAGTATTTATGAAACAAATGAATGTTTAGGGACCCCCCAATTGAGCCATTTTAATGAACAATCATTACTGCTACTCTAAACTCCAAAGAAAACAAGGAAAATGAGCTCCAAACTTGATGTGGTAGAGATGTGAAAAAGTTTATGAAGAGCTCCAAATCAAGGGGTTATATCAGCAAAAACTAAAAATCAAATTGAAATGAAAAGTAAATAAATGAAAATGAATGAAAGTGGGCAAATAAAACATACCATTGGAAAATTTCGTTTGATTTTACTTGTGAAATATCATTTTCTCCAACAAAATATAACTTCTCCTTTTGATTAAAAGTAAAAGCATGAAGAAGTTGAATTTTTTGAAATTGTATTGACCCAAAATCATTATTTATTAAAGCTAAACTAAAGCAAGAAGTAAACTAGAAAATGATGTCTTACGATCAAGGAATTAGAAGTAAACCAAATCCATAGAAATGAGAATGAACTGATGATTTTTCTCTTTATATTTTAAATTTCATATTCACTCCATGATACTCATAAATTGTCAAGAATCGAAACCAAGTCCAAACAATGTAAGGCATATGTGTTGATGGATAGATCTTGAAATTATGTATGCTAAATATAGAGTGATATATCAAAATTAAAATATAAGATAAATCAAGCATGATTTAACCATGATCCATTATCTTTTCTTGTTCCAAATTCATTACCAATTGTTGCATTACCATACTCCCTGCTCAAGAGTGCCTTGGAAATAAAATAAATATGCACATTAAATGATGACTAAGATAATGAAATGGGCATCCAATAGTGAGGTAAAGGAAAAAACGTAAATGAACCACAGGTGATAAAATTTCTTACAATCCAAGAATATTTCCAAGAAGAGTAAAAAGAGGCTCATGTGCACACATCATGAAGAATGTTTATGCCCAAAATGACAAAGTCATCCCGAGGAATAAATACTTGGATTTGATGAAATTGTAATTAAAATAGGTCTCATCCCTTGACCACTATGATAGCATGAAAGTAAGCATATATATACAAAGATAATCAAGCAAGAGTTCATGTGAGCATAGTGAAATATCATAATGAATTGATCAAAGACCTACAAGGATAGTTAACCTGATATTTTAAAGTCCTGATGTTTCTGAGAGAATCAAAGCGAAAGGTAAGAGCCCTGATAAACGAGAATTTTGAAATGGGAACAATTCTCCAATAGATATAATTTTGATAAATAAAGCCTTTGTTAGTTGAATGTTTTCGGTGGAAATTATTTTCGGAAGTTTAAATGATATTTCACTACCAATATCAAAAGTCTCAATATAGATATTTCTTGCAAATATGTTAAGTAATAGTTCTGATAAAAGGAATCTCGAATTTAATATTGGATAAAAACATAATATCAAAACTCAAAGATGGTAATAGTTTAATGAGATTCTAAGATCGAGGAATGTGAGCATATGAAATAAAATATGACTCGTGGATCTCAGAGAAATTCATCAGAATGTGTTTTCAAATAGTTCTAATATAACACAAACCCAAGAATCTGATATTAGAAAGTGATCAACAGAAAATCAAGAATCCGATAATTACTAGATAGATGTGCTGAATCAATTCAAAAGAAGAAATGTGACTGAAATGGATGTAAAATGAACGAGTGCAATGGAAAAGGTTTTAACTCAACTGATAAATGTAAGTTACAGAATAGGTATAGATAAAATCATCGATAATATCATTTGCTACAAGAGTTTTGTGCAATTTTTCCTTTGTTTGTAGCAAATCTAAGCAATAAAGAGTCTAATCATTTCATTTTAGCTACATCGATGAGAGACAGGATGTGATTATTTAATCATATTTCTAAATTTGTGAAGGAAGGAAAATATGAATAGAAGCAAAACTAAATAATACTCAAATTCTGATGAAACAATAAATACTTCCTTGGACATGTTGCTGATTAGAAAGGGTTAGTTGCTTGCTTATCTCAAGTATCCAAAATCAATCCAAAGAAGACTTGCAAAAGAAATAAAACATAAATGATAAGTAAACTATGAAATAGAGAAAACTAATAATATATGAAGATCCATTAAGGTATACATGGAAGAATATTGCTTGTAAGTTTACCTCATGAATAGTCAAATTTTCCCATGCATTTCTCAAAATTCACATATTTTCAACATCATCTACCTATTCAATATAAAATTCTAAGTAATGAACTTTCAAATTGCATCCATCTCAAATTTAGATCATAGCACAAGTGTGGTGAAAATGATTTTTTTTTAAATACTTTTGGATCAAAAATTGCCAAGCCATAGTAATTCCTTGGAATTTCTTCATATATGATCTTATTACAAAAAAAAACCTTTTTAAACAATGTCATGAAGTTTTGCAAAAAATAAATAAGACAATCAAGCGCTTTACAAGTTTTTATGAGCCAACTACATAATAAATTTGATATGTTCTAAGCCACTTTGCTAGAAAATGAAAGGGGGTGCCAATAAAACTCAGATTCATTACTTGCTTATTAAAAATATGTAGTAATGAAATAAATGTAAATAGAAAGGTATCTAAATCTAAATTAATCTATCCCTATTTCTAACTAAATGAAAGTAAACATGGTCAGGTATAGTCATACTTTTAATGTAACCCTTATCTCATTCTAACTCCTGCATGTATGTATAGGTCAAACATTAGTAACAAAAATACAGATATAATTAAACTGATAGAATTAAATTTGAATGCAAATGTACACTTATTGCTAACATATTTACAAGAACAAACTTATTTACAATCACCTTCTCTTGAAATGTCCCTTCCAACTGAATTTTAATTGGATCATAGAAATATGGATGGATTCCCATTAATGATTGGAGGAGGTTCAAAAGAGAGGATAACAAGCCTGATTCTGGAAATGCAATTTTAGATACAATGGCCTGCATGAATTTTTCAGTCTTATGTACATATGTTAGATTATTAACAATCTTCAGTTTAGGAAAACTTTCTAAATGTCTTTCAAATGTGTCAATGAAATATGGATGGAAATGTGATAGATTCAACGAAAGATTATTAATTGAATTATATCATTGGTCATATTGTGAAAATACACTCTTGTTGGCACTGCTTTTCATAGGAAATGATCAAGTGATAAGAGACAAACATCAATTGGAATTGAAAGAGTTATAGCTCTCGATGTTCATGATTATCATTTGAAACTTCATTTTCCCATTCATGAAATGCATCAATTGAGATTTCAATATTGAACTGATCATTATGCCAGCATAAGATATCTAAAAGCTAAAAAATTAAAAGAGAAAATAAATATGAAACCAAACAAAATAAGTGAAGGAAAAATAGGAAAATAAAATCACTATTTACAATAGTATTACAATTATTATTACAACACAATTGGGATTGGCTTGAAGTAATTTCCTCTTCACAAGAATTGGACAAAATAATGGAATTAAAATGATTTCCAATGCCAACATGTGAATTAGAAAGAAGATCAAGACTATGAATAGGAATGAGAACTTGATCATCTTAAGAATCATAGGTTGGGATGGATTCTTGAGTGCTAAAATCATGAAGATGATTAGTTGTTTGAAAATGAGATTTTATTGGAATTACTTCTAAATAAGAGTTTTCTTCATTCTCACATGTGATTTGACATTTGTCATGAGGATTTAATTTATAAGAAAATAAATCAACATCCTCAATGCCAGAGTAATTATCGTAAATGACTTCATAACATTCCCTTGAGTTCTCTTAATTCCAAAATGGTACATAAAAACAAGAACGAATAATAATCACATTTTCATCAATGTCAAAAAAATGATCAATGAATTATTCTCTATCTTGATAAAAACTAATTGGAAATTGAATTATATCAACTTCTCTATTTTCTGGAACAAAATTAATGCAAGGAGGAGATAAATTAAAATAAAAAAAAATGTCAAGATAAAGAGAGAAATGCAAGTGTAAAGAAATGAATTTAAAAATATATTTGTTCATAGATTCCTCTACATTTTATTCATTATAAATTTCAGATTCATCACCAATCATTTGTTTACTAATGCTTTCTTGAAGACTGTTGTTTGGTTGCCCTAAATTTGGCATTTGATTAACATTATCAACTTCATAAATTTCTGCATCAGATTGCATAGTATTCAAAACTTCAGTTTCTACATGTACTTGCTGATCTATAATTTGATTTTCTAAATTTAATTCATAGTGATTTTTAGATTTCTTGACAGGTGGTTCTTCAATATTATTGCAAGTATCTTCTTGCAGTTGCTTAGGAGAACTTTCTAAGCTTTTTGACTATGTTTCATTAAAATAAGAGAGATTATCACGATCATTATTAATGTTGCTAGAACTGTGCACTAAATGAAGGAATTGATCATACATGGTAGAGCTAACTTCATCGTGATTGGTATGCACCTCCATATTAGAATTCCCAATTATGTTAATAAAGTTTGAAGAAGATTGATCAAATCTTATAATTTTTTCATATGAAATGGGAATGCAAGGAAAATAACTAATATATTCCAACAAATCCATCAATTTAATTTCTGAAGGTTTATCTTCCATTTAAATCTTGAACAATTTAATCAAAATATAACGGTAAAATCCATGAAATATTTATTTTAAAACCTTCGTAAATATTCCAATTCATCACATACCTGTTCATAATTATAACCATCGAATTTGTAAAGGAACATTGTGATAAATTGATCCCAACTGTGAATATACGCAACTAGAAGAGATTGACACCAGCTTCTGGCTTTTCTTGAAGATGTAAGAGAAATAATCCTGCATAAAATGCCTTCATCAATATTATGACAGGTAGAATTTAAATTTTTTTGAATAAATTGCAAGGCTTACCGGGTGCAAGCCCTAGAAGTGATGATTGATGCCATGTGATTAATTTCACTAGTTTCAATTCCACTTCTTCACCCCTCTGAGCATTACCCAATGCAATGAGTGCTAACTAGACTATTCAAAAATTGTGAGAAATTAGTTAGTTATGACTACCTCCCATAGAAATGGTTGTACATGAATGACTTAATTAACGTAGTTGAATCCCAAAAAATGATATCTAACATTATTATTGCCGTTAAACTTTACCTTTGACAAGTGTCTACTATTTTTGGTGGAGTATTGACAGATACACGTCCAGAGATACCACTTCAAATTGGAATTTGGGAAGGAGCCATTGTGATTAGAATAAAAGTTTTAAATAAAAAAATTCCAAAAGACACCAAGTCCCCAGGCTCTCCTTCTAGCACCAAAAATGTTGTAGGCTCGAAACGTTTGCCTCAACATTAGGGGGAAGCCACCTTGTTGGGAACTTAAAGCGGCTCCTTTTCCGTTTGGAATGGTGAGTCCAATTACCTTATCTCTATCTCTCTTGGCTTAAAGTATGTATTTTACTTACCAATAGAGAAGAGACATCAGATCAAACCTCTTACTGATCTTGGGCAAGAAAGTGATCATTAAGTTGAAATGTGGCTTAGCGGAGCCAAAACTAAAGTTTGTGTCTTTTATAATATTGAAAATGAGATTAACTCAGACAAATTACAGAAAAGGACACATAAAAACCAGAGACAAAATATTGGCGGAAAAAGGCTGAAGCCTCATGCTTCTCTCTCACTTTCATACATCAAAATAATTGAATATAGTGTTACAAATAAATAGATGAGAGAAAGTGTTCTCAAGATAGTGCGTGCTATCTTAGACACTTTTGGTTGAGATAATTTCTCCTTTGGTTGAGATAATTTCTCACCAGATACACACCAATATAGGAGTTACCTAAACTAACTCCTATCTTAGAGGAACAACCCAAGAGTTAGGCACAAATTCCTAACTTGGAATATTTAATTAATTTTTGGATTTATTATTGTTTTATGAGAGAGTCTAACATTCCCCCCCCAATGATAAATCCAAAAATAAGAACGAGAACCATCTTCCAAGTTCTCATGTTGATCCTCAAAAACATTGCCTGAAAAAACCACCAAAACTGGATGCTGGAAAAAACTCAAATCTGAAGAGAACATGAATCAACTGCATGCCTGATTCATCTCTGAATGTTGCTTGACAACTCCATCACGTGCCAAGCTGCAAAAGGATCCAACTGTCCTTTGTTTGAAAACAGCATCAGGTGTCCACTGACATAATTTGATGAACGCCCACTGGTGTATTTGCTGATGTTGTCGAGACTTTTAGTTGGACAACCACTTGTCAATTTCATTGACATTTCCCCCATTTGTCCGCTGAAAGGAGAGACAATATTCTCCAAAATATATCTGAACTGCCCCCCTTCAGGTGTAGGAGAGTTTCACTATTGTACTCCCTCGTTCAACTGCAGGAGAGTACCATCATCGGTTTACTGCTGGTTGCACTATGTGTGATTGTAGTCGGTTGTAGAACTGAGACAATCTTTTGACTGTGGATGACCATTCCCAAGGATCGATCCATTCATAATGTATCTTCAATCTGGCTGATTTTTGTTGCTTGTGACATTTTTCTGGGGAATGATTAGGCTTGCCACAATGGCAACAAGGATGGAGATCAAAACACTGATCTTCCATATGACCGGTTGTATGACAATGAGAACATTTCGGTTGGACATCAACTTCAGGTTGCGGGCAATTCTGTTTGTCTACAACTTTCTCAGAACCTATTGAGGTGAGTGGTTCAAGAAATCCTGCACTCACGAACTTAATTGGCTTGGAATAATTTGGGATATGTAAATTGGTGTCATCAGTGACATATCCTAAGCCTTGTCGATTCTTGTTCTTTTGAATTTCTTCCCAGGGCTTGATGATGGGTTTGGAAGAAATTTGAATTTGATCATGAACAACTTCGACACTTGAAGTTGTTTGGATGAGTGATTTGGAATCAACATCTTTATTCTTCATCTGTCATGGTTGAATGACTTGGAGAAGCACTCTTTTGTTGCAGCTCATCTCTTTGTAGTTGCGACTCTAGTTGAAGAAATTCAATGGTTTCATGTGTTTGTTGTAGATGTCGTGAAAGATAAACAAGAGTTTCTTTGTTGATGTGCACCATGTCTTCATTACTGGAGATGATCAAACTATGAAGAATGTTTAACAACTGAATATGTTGTGCCATCTGAACTTTCTCACTTGAAATCAGGCTCGCTTGTCGCAGATGTCGTGCTTTGAACTGTTTCACTTGATTTTATTACTTGCTTGACAGGCTCGCTTGCTATGGGTCTTGAATGGCACGCTTGCTTGATTTGTTGCTGATTGCACTTGCTAGGAACACTTGCTAGAGTTAAAATTCATGCATTCACTTGATTCTGCTTAAAGGAAGGGTGTCGAACACTGTCAAAAATGCACCCAAAAAAGCTTACAATGATTTTAATGACTCACATAAAACAAAGAATTCACTTGTATTAATCTGACTAAGTGGAAGAGAATTGACGCACTTGACTTATGATCAAATAAAAATGTGGGTGTTGGTTTCAACCGAGAATGCACCCTTACAATTCAATGTAACTTGAGTTTGATTGCCAAGTTCTTAAATTTTTTTACAAGAATGTTGATGTAGACTTTGCTTTGAAATGCTGGAATTTGTAGATTCATGAACTTGATTGTATTTGAGTGAATTTGTTTGTTGAGGTAGAATGTCGATGTTGAGAATTTTTATTATTTGTTGTAGTGACTTAAATGTACGTGTTGAGCTTAATTATCCTTCCTTGATGCTATTCTATTACAAGTGTTGTGCTTGCTTGCATTGAACTTCATGTGTGTTAAATGAGATCATTTATGTGTCAAAACTAGACACAAACCAAGAAGCAAAAGCATGAAGCCATAAAACACATGCACCATCAAACACACATAGTGTACCTTAGATCCCCTTATTCAATTTCGGGCAGATCTAGGACACAATCACCACAAATAATATGTCTTTATTGAGTATTGAGATCATCAACCTTTCATCTTTTACAACATTTCCATGAAAGCGTTCTCAAACAATGAGAATTTGACACTCACAAATTTGGAAGAAAATGCGTTCAAAAACCTGACTCAACCTCCTATATCAATGAGCCTTCCACTGAAAAAATTTATCACTCCAAAGACTTCAAAACATCACCCTTAGTACTCCAAAAAAAAGTACTATTTTCTTCTCATACAAAATGGTAGCAAACCTTATCTCTTCCAACAATTTAGCCTTTCACCCTATCACTCTAAATATAAAAAAATATATATCCTTTTATGTTGGAAATAGGAATTTCCAAAAGCACTTTTACAAGTCACCAAGAGACCTGCTTTTACTTCGATTAGATGAACAAATAAATATCTAAAAGCACTAATAAGAAAGAAACCTCCCTGAGATGCTCTCGTAGCCACCTTAGTTCGAATCCTGGGAGCACAATAAAGATAACAAAGAATAACATATATATTTGAACCCAGAAATCTTCCTCGGCACACATCAACCCTGCACTGCTAGAGAACAAATTTACAACTATAACAAGAAACCGAGCTCGATCTAAGCACACAGATTATAATTTATTACTCCGATCAACCAAAATAAAACCATCAGTAGTGGAAGTTCACATCATCCATTGGCCGCACAAATCTCGTCAAAAGGAATACCGAAAACTGCCTTCCATTGAACAAACTTTCACGAGACAGCTCCTGGATCAGCGAAAAAAATTATGCAGTTTGAAGCCCAACTCAGTTTGTTTCAGGTAGGACAAAACAAATTGGAAAAGATGTAGGCCATGAGATTCCAACGCCAGACGTCTTGAGCTTGAGGCTTCGCAATTGCCTGGAAATTTCACATATTTTTTCGGAGAAATTTCTTACTGATAGCGTTGGGAGTCGAAATTTCAAATTGGGCAGGGCTAAGAAAGATAATGTCCCTCCATATATTGAACCACAATCGATATTCACAAATGTTTTCTGAGAGATTTCTTGGTGAAAAAACTTGAGAATCTTCAGGCACGAGATGGAATTTTTTAAATGGGGCTAAGTAAGCTGAATTTAATCCATACATTGAACATTAAGCCAAAAGCATGCCCCAAAAGAGGAGCACACAAGAATGAGAGAACTGCACCTGCAAGGATCCGTTTGAATATCGTATAGTTGACCCACAAACGAGATCTCAAACCATACGGGGTCATTAAAAAGCCTGAAAACCCTAGGTTGTGCACAATGATATTCCTCCAACATTAGAAGGGTTTCACTGATAAATAAGAAATATTTATCAGAAGGAGGGGCGAAGGCAGTGCTTGATCATCTACTATATGAAGGAGCAAACAATGCTCAAATTATCGCTGCTAGTACATCCATTCGATCATTCCTTTAAGCACATCAAAACACAAATTTCAAACTATGAATACAAGATAAAGTTAGATGATAAAATATATGATTTTATGGCAGAAGATGACTATGCCAATCTGGTCACAAAATGTCGTGCAGCTATCAAGGATTTCATGGTGGATGATGGCAGCCTCGGGTATGATTCTGGCGGTCGGTTTCCTTAGTTTTGCAGCTCCTTCACGCACGGTGGCTCCTTAATGCGAATTAGTGGCTTAAACGCAATAGCAGCAACCCTTTCTCACCGGACTCTGATCTTCTGTAACACGACCTTCACACTAATCTTTGCATCATGCTCTTGACACTGATCTCTAGATCACAGAGTCTCCACACTTCGGATCTCAACCACAGATCTCACACACACACTGTAATTTCCTTGAGCAGTCCACGAATTTCTCAATGCATAGTCAAAGAAAGGAAAATAAAGATTCTTGGCTTGAACTTCACAATACCTTCACCACTTGGCCCTCTTTCAATGTGGCTAACTGCTCTGCGCTATCGCCTTTATGTCAACATAACGGATCCTCATTCCAGCACTGTAAAATGGTGACATGACCCTCGGCTTCCAATTCCCATTTCGCTTTACAAGTAGGCACTCTTACACACTAACCAATCTAAAGCAAACACTATCACTCCCAAGGAGCAAACCATTAGCTCCGATACCACATATTGAAAATGAGATTAACTCAGACAAATTACAGAAAAGCACACATAAAAAGCAGAGACAAAATATTGGCGGAAAAAGGCTGAAGCCTCATGCTTCTCTCTCAATTTCATACATCAAAATAATTGAATATAGTGTTACAAATAAATAGATGAAAGACAATGTTCTCAATATAGTGCGTGCTATCTTAGACACTTTTAGTTGAGATAATTTCTCCTTTGGTTGAGATAATTTCTCACCAGACACACACCAATATAGGAGTTACCTAAAGTAACTCCTATCTTAGAGGAACAACCCAAGAGTTAGGCACAAATTCCTAACTTGGAATATTTAATTAATTTTTGGATTTATTATTGTTTTATGAGAGAGTCTAACATATAAGAGGACTTCTAGAAGTGTAATGATTAATATAAATGCAAACTTATACTAGAATGAAAGAAAATAGAAATAAATCCTAAGCCTATCTAGATTAGCAAGGTATAGATCTAAGTCAACTGAGAGCAAAGGAATTAGTTGATTGAGATTTTAACATGCCTTGTTTTAGGTGAAAATTTGGCTAATGAAATAGTTCTACTAGCTTATATTATAATTACCAAAACATGCTCAAATTAAAAACCAATTAGTGGTGAATGATCAACCAAAAACATTAGAAAATAGTTCTCTTAATGTTGATGGTAACTAAATCTAATTTAGATGATAGATTTCTGAGTCAATAGTTACTCAGAAATATGATTTAACTATAAGATCAAAAGATGAAATCAAAAACATATCTATGAAGCTAACGAACTAAATATCTAATTCAAAAATGCATTCATATTCACATTAAACAATAGTGCTCAACATGAAAGATAAATTTATGCAAATATATCATTAAAAAGATAAAATTTGCACTAAAAAATAATAGTATTTAAAATACAAATTGATTAAAACCTGGTCTCTTGCTCTATTATTTGAATTGATCTCCAACAATATTTCTCAAATCATAAACTCTACTACTAAAAGAAATAACTACAATAGTGCAAGCTTTGATCCCAATATAGGGTCTAGAATTGAAAAAAAGACCAATCCCAATTTCTCAGATCTAATTTTTCACTCTCCCCTCACCTACAACTCCAAACCCCTATTGCAATAGTGATTTAAGAATCATAGAATTGTAAAATAGAGAAGCCTTATTTTCTTTTCTACAAACCACTATTTATAATTACAAAATGAATTCCAAAATAGGAGAGTTGTTGATGATCAAATCTACTCCAACAATTTTCATTTCTCCAAATTATTTTTCGCTTCTTACTGGAGCAATTACATTGATTATAATCTTCTCTTCCTCATCTCCTCAATTGTTTTCCTATCAAAAAACAATCATAATTAAATCAAAATGCAAATTAAAATAAAAAAACACCAAATATAGAAAACGAACATCTACAATCAAATTTAATTAGATAAATAAATAAAAGGAAATCTAAGCTTTCTATTGGTTTTTCAAAATATCTTATTGGTCAAAGAAAACATCGAAAAATGGATCTGCACTCAAGAGAGGCTATGAGAAAATGAAAATGCAAAAAATTAATCTTAGAAATTAAATTTTGTTTGCAATTCAGAGCTTGATTTTCTGCTAAATTTTATACTCATTTAATCAATGAATCTGGTCATGCAACCACTTTAGAGATATTATCCATGATGTTTTCTATCCAATGAGCCATCCTGGGCCTGACTTGGCCAAGTAAAATTCAACTTATAAGCTTCAAAAGATGAAGTATCAAAAATGTTAGAATTCCGGAAAAATGGCTGCTTGGGCTAAAAATAAGAAACTAATATTAAAATTTCTAATTTTAGATTAAATCCATTAATTTTAATGAACTATTAGTTAATTAAATATATACAATTAATAAAATTTATTATTTAAATAATTTACAAATTAATCAATGTAATTATATTGAAAGATTGAGGAAATCTATAAGCATTTTATAACGTATAACCTCAAAATTAAAAGCAACACACCCTATCCTATTCTCCTTATAGAAGTGGGTCTTTCCCCTTTCGAGAGCCTAGCTATGACTAGGCTTCTATTGTACAAGCACAAACTCAATAACATAGGAGACCATAGACTTCCTAAGTTAGCCTTAAATTCCAGCCAAAACCACCTAAGGCTCAAACGAGGTTGGTATAAAGACACTAGGGCCTAGTTAAACCATTGGGAGAATGACAAGAATGTTGCATTGCAAAACATTAATAACATTAAAATATTGTAACTTCTAAGTTCAAAGAAAAAATGTGGTGTGAGAAAGATTTAGCAGCTAAAAGAAAATTAAGATATTATAAGGAGGTCATCAACCCCACCCTAGAAGATCAAAAGTATCTCTTTGTTTTAACTAGCTCAAAGAAGAAAAATAATATAGCAAATATTGGAACGAACTCTCATGAGATCCATAGTGAAATGGGTCATTGGGCAGTTCCTAAAACACCATGGATGGAAAGGTTCTGCCATCTCTGTCAGAATACAAACATCGAGGATGAAAATCACTTCCTCTTAGAGTGCCCCGCGTACAACCACATTAGATCTGAGTTTCAAAATCTTTATTGCAACACTGACCTTCCTAGCCTTTTACGTTGTAAAAATTACAGTGAGCTCGGGAGGTTTCTCTCCAAGCTTTTTGAACATAAGAATAAAATTTTAAATCAAACTAAATAATTCATTTCTTTAAGTCTGATAGACCAAAGTTTGGTCTTAGTGAACATTAACCATCATCATTATCATCATCAATAATCAAATTCAATGTAATTAAATTGATAAACAATTGATCAAATTGATTAATTAAATTACTTAAAAATTAATCGATTTAATTAATTAAAAATTAATTTAATTTAATTAATAATATATTGTATTTAATTAAATTAAAATTATATTATTGAACTAACATATTACACTACCCTCACAATTCGTTTTTCAAATAATGTGTTAATGGAGCATGGAGTAATACGAAACAAACAAAATTGGAGGAGTGACGTAGGAATGGGACAAAAATTTATGCGAAGAATATCACATATCAGAGGTATATTAATTTTTTAAAATGATTATCTTGTAACCACATGAAAGTTCCAATGTCCAATATTTATATCAGAACTTTTTAATATCATAACTTATTTTTAAATATCGGAACCCTTTAATATGGGATATTCTTTTTAAATATCTGAACTATTTAATATCGAAATTTTTTTGTCATAGATATTTAAAATATCGGGACTTTTTAAAATATCATAAATTTTTTCAACGAGACTTTTTATATTGGGATTTTTTCAACAACATTTTTTTATTGGGACTTTTTATTTCAGGATTTTTATTGAAGAGAGGTGGCGGGGTGAAGTGGAGCCCATTTAGAGTAGGACTTATCCATTATAAACTACAGCCACATGGTAATTAAAAATTCAACAAAATGAACTACAACCAATTTGCATTTGAGTTTTCATGTCTCATAATTTCTTTTAAAATTGGGAATTGGAATAAATTACTGAGATCCTAAAAACGCATAATTTTTAATTGTTCTACAATTTTGTATGACTATTAGTGAAAAATGAAATAATTAGTCAAAATTAACTAGGAATTAATATTTACAATCAATTATTAATTTATTTACAAAAATCAAGATAATATACATTTTGTACATTTTTCAACCTCGGCGATAAAAGTGATCAAACTTTGGATGAGCATCATTTGCAAATCTATACCCAAATGAGATGAAACAAGTACCGATGGAATGTTAGTGAAAAGTCGAACTCAATGAAGCAATCAAAATAAAAATTCGACGAAAATGATAAATTGGCAAAATTGTAGGACACTTAACCAAAAGAAAGTATTAAAAAGGTAAAATAGCCAAACATTTATGGAAAGGGTCCCCATTATTTGAAATAAATAAGTCAAGAATGGGGGGGTTGAGTTTTCACTATAACAGGACACCGATAACTGATACTAGAGAAATTTATAGAATGTGATAGTTATTAGTGTGTGTCTGTTGTGCAATTAGTTGTATGGTGGAGATACCTACAAAGAAGGGATGTCGGTCCTGGGAAAGTATAGTAGGGAGATCCATAGACTATTTATGTGAAAGGAATATGAGAGATGTTATCTTCAAGTCGGGTTATGTTACAGTATAATTTTTTTGGTGATAAGAATTGGTAACAAAACACTTACATGAATAGGTAAAAAGTAGATTCGGAGCATGAGTTGGACTAACTCATCTTATCTCATCCCTTAATGGTCCTAAGGAAATTTGGGGATTCAAACAACTTAGTACCTAAAAGACTTAAAAGCATGGCTGACAAATGACTGACAACACTCTATACAAAAGAATGTCGGTTCCATTCCAATAGGTCTCCTATGATGAATGTGTAGGAACCTAGTACATAAACCATTTTTCTCTTTGCTTAGCTACCCATGGATAATTTCCCTTTCCAAATATCAATAATTATTTTCCAACAAAATATAAAATAACCATAGTAGTCTACTAGATTCTAAAATTGAATATGCTAAAGTCATGCCACACAATTAAAGGAAATGAGAACAACTTTCTTCAAACCACCAAACATATAAAGAAAAAATAATAATTATCGCATGAAATAAGAACTAATATCATTGAAGTGACTAACATAATATTTGAATAAAACAAATCCAAAACTCAAAACTCATCAAAAATCCCCAAACAAAAGCAACATATAAACCATTAAATTTTTCCAAGATATCAGAGTTTGACATTAAGGTAGTTTCATGAACTTGAATGAAATCACCATTGTTTTGCATTAATCTTGTTAAATTAGTTATTTATCACTTAATACTAGTCATACACTATCTATGTGAAAACAAATAGGTCCCAGCTTCATCAAATCCAACTTCACTTCATGTCATGGATAAGAAACAAACAATGTAATGATTGAATATGAAACATGAATCTTAAAATAGAATGCATCAAAGAAATTTAGTTGCAATGTTAAATGAAAAATACAAAATATAGAACCTATTTTTACCTAAAATTGGCATATAGTAATCTTGCATGATCAATGGAACATGTATAGAAAATTAATAGTCCCCTCACATATATCAAATTAGATTACGTCTTCGGGTATGTAAATTTTCTAGTTCTCATCCTGGTCCTCATTTTCTACATTGTGAACATGATGTTCTCCAAATGAACTATGCTTATGAGCCTCCAAAACATTATGTTCAATATCAAGTGCATTAGAGAAATATGTTATATTTTTTTCTCCCCTTCTATCACAATCTGATCACAGAGAGCTAATGTGAGCTAATGTTGTTTGATATGAAAAATTGTTAATTTCATACCTTGTTACATATAATATTAAAAATGTATCCATATGTTTATGAAGATTGTTCCTCAAATTTGATATATTCTAATACGTTTCCCTACGGGTATTGGCTAGCATGTAAATTAGTCCATAATCTTATTATAGCACCATTTTCATTAGGATTCTCCAAAAAATAATATTGCTTGCACATTGTTTCAGTAAAGCGTACTCCTTCTTGATAAAATTTTTATGAATCTAAAATACTTTTAATATGTTCTCCATGTATCAAGACATTCTTGTGAAGGTGTTCTACTAGAAATTTAATCTCTTTTGAAAATAAGATTTTAAAGTTCTTAGACATTGACAATTGGTCCAATATTGAGCGTATACCACACACATGGATTCCAAAAATTCATCTCGAGGAAATCGTTCTCTTCTCTTTCATGATAGTGACCTTGCCATTTCTATCAAATTATGTCTCATTAAAATCACAGTACTATCAAATTGGTCTCTTGACATGGGGTACTCTTTGATGATTAATCTCATCTTACTAAGATAATGAAAGGGAAGCATATACCCATGCACTATGATACATAGTATCCATTTTTCATTAAACATAAAAAAAAATCGTTATTTTCTATATTGGTAATCTTAGTCCAACTTGTAAAATATGACCAATAAAAGAATCTAGAGTCATATACAAATTATCCAATGCAAGGCATGCCGACTTTTGTGATTTTTTGTATTCTGCAATATACGTTGTGTGATTCTAAGACATTTTCATGATTACAATCATCTCATGTAGCATAGGAATAATTCTAGCCAATGTTAATAGTGTCTCTATATCAGTTAGTCGAAAAAGAAGATCTTGATCTTTGTTGACATTATAGCAATTTTCATACATCAACTCTACTAAATATTTGAACTCACTAAAAAGTCTTTGAGCTACTCCATTCAATGAGATCCATCTTGTATCAACATCTTTAAATAGTTTTTTTCCATCCTTAACACCATTGGAAAATTATTGAAACCCTAAATATTGTTTGGGACTATGAGAAAAGTATGCACGAGTGTCACATAAAAGATCTTCAAATTCTGAAATTGATGGAAACTTGCTTACTATTTTAAAATAAATATTCATCTTATGAGCCATATAATGAATATTGTGCATATATGGTGAGGCTGATAGTTGTAGGCTAACACAAATTCTACTCCTTTGTCCTTGCATTATTTGATGTTCCATATGCTCCAACACATATCGAATCTCTTGCAATCATTAAATGATCCATACCACTTTCCTTCAAACTATTAAGAAAAGGTTCATAAATAATTTCAGTGGTAGAAGCCTATCTCAAATTTTTAATCCCATGTAGATAAGAATGCCTAATATGATTATTAACCATATAAATTCTCATGCATATCCATGAATTACTATCTATAGTCATAACCTCATCCAAAGAAAATTACAAAAACCTATCATTTGTAATCTTTTCTTTTAAATCATCCTTTTCTACTTGAGCTAGATATATTTCCCATTCCCAACCACTAGTTACACACCAATGAGAAGATGGAAAGTTTGACACTTGAAGAAAAGATAGATATTCCATGTGATCTAGATAATCTGTCATAAGATGACCATTAGATAAGATGTGAAATACAGTGCTCAAGTGTATCGTCTTGGATAACAAACGTATTTCCATCGCCTTTCCAAATAGAGATATGATGGTTCCTCCACTTAACTCAAGTTTTCTCTTACTTATTAAATATTTCTTTTATTCTTTTTCATATTGGATATGTCGACATTCCTAAGAATATTTTCACCTCATAATAGATTTCTCTTCACCATTTACAATTTTTGTTTCATATACCTTTCCTACATGCTTTTGTATTGTATCTAGCTTCATCTAAAATTTCACTACCTTGCAAGTTTTCCAACTACATGCATTACATCTAACTTCTTTGGAAACCTTGTTCTCATTTGCAGGAGATATTGCTTCAATAAATGGAAAACTTGAGACCCAATGTTCTTGGAATTGTCTCCCTTAGGTCCACTAGACATGTTTCCTTTCTTGTGAATGGATTGTGTCACCTTTGAAGGAAAAATATTCAAAATTTTCATCACAAATTTTTGTTGTAAATGCATTTATCTAACCCTGATCACTCGAGGAACCTATTGTTTCATCCATCATATAGATATCATATTCCCTTTCCATAATATTTAACATCTCTCTCAGTAACAGATTGTTCAAAGGAGCTTGAAGCATGAAGGGAATGTGTATTCTTGGATGGAGGCTTTCGAAAGTATGATAATACATCCATTTTCTTTTATCGTTTCCTCCCATGAGTATCTTATGACACCTTACTCAATATTCCACAAGTAAAATTTCAAATCGATGTAGAAACCTACAACAATAATTTCCAAGAGTTGAATTAAAGAGCCAATATACATGTTATGCCCCTTTTTATTTTTTGTCTTGAACTCAGTTAGGCTACAACATATTTTTAATGTTTCAAAGTTATTAGAGAAAAATATTTACATTCTCCTTTCATCATCAGGTGTAACTATTTGTACCCAAATTTCTTCAATGATATATGCTTCATATAAATTTACCTGTTCATAGAAAATAGAATTGTACTTTGAGAAAGAATTGTTGAGTAAACATTCAAAGAACATATATCATAAATGGAATTTTGAGGCAAAATGGAATTTCATAAAAAACAAATCTATGTATGGTAAACAATGTTATGCAACAAGCACTAAAAAATGTGTAGAAATAATCAAATGCAAAAGTTTGCAACCTAGTTGCATATTTTTTCATGGGAATTAGATATTTTTCCATGCTACATGTAGCAAATGATTTACATGAAAGATCATGTTGCAATATTTATATCCTAACTACATAGTTTCTAATTGAAAATCAAAGATATTTTTTCTTTTGAAAATATTCCAACAATAATGTGGGATACATATAAGTCTAGTATGGTACTTCTTTAAAAAATGAATTAGCTTATTATTTTCAGAAAGAGGCTAATGTTCCCAAATTTAGCATTACATGGTAAACATTAGCACTATTCATTTCAATGAACTTTGTCTTACGAGTCACAAGCGGGGGGTATCTAGTCCACCAAAGTTTCAAAGGACTTATAGTTAAACACATGTTTCTTTAGTTTTTTTAACACTCTTTTTGTTGGTTGACGTGCAAGATCTACATTGTCAAGAGAAAAATATTTCAGGGAGAACTGTGATCAAGGAGAGTACTTAATGAATTTGAATGAATTCTTAGGATTCACATTAGAAACATTTGACTAAATTTGACAATTTCATGTTTCTTCTAATAGAATCTGTCATTTATACATTGGTATGAATGTTGTTGTTGTATATTAAAAGTTGAATTATAGTTTTGTTTGAAAAGGTGGATTACTGCATTATCTTATTAAGCATGGTCATCTTTGATTGAACTTCGGTCAGCTATAACTACGCTAGTCACTTAAGCAATAAGTGAATACAACTTTTGCAATTGTTTCTCTAAATTCACATGAAACTCATTCATCTGTGGAAGCATAGGGAAAGGCTTCATGGGACAAAGAAATGTAGGTATAATTTTATTCCTTGTAGAAAAATGTAGTTGAACTCCTCCAATTGCATACTACTACAAATTTAAAGACAAATTGGCTGACCTGTAAGATATATAGATATCATATCGCAATTCCTAAACAATTATAATATATTGATTTTATTTCCTTGAATTATGTTTAGACAATCTGTTCAACAACCAAAAACTATGAGAACAAAATATATGGGATCTCTTGGATGTACAAAAGTTACCTAATCATGGTTTAATAATGAAATCTATTTACCCTAGTTTACATATATGGTTTATTATTTGGCTGTCTTGATAAATTGATAATTTTGGGTGCAGAAGTTTGGGAGGTTTTTGTTATTGAGTGTGGGGTACTAGAGATAACATTCCCTCCACCTTCTAATAGAGCATCTCTTCTACATTATAAAACATTGAGATCAGTCAGGTTCACTTATAATTCTCTAACTAGAAATTTTAATAGTACACAACCAAGGCCAAAGTCTCTAGAAGCCTAGATCCAAATTCATTGGATTCTACTCATATTTATTTTATTGTTTTCTCTCAAATAAAAAATCTAAGAGATATATAAGTTGGTCCTTGGCCAGTGGCTTATACAGTTACACCTAAACCATTGAGCTATGGTATTCAACAATTAATAAGAGGTCCATACCACATTTCTAGTTTGGTTTTGTTGTCACTTTCTTCTACTAATCCTATGGAGTAATTGATTTTTTATTGAAATAGGAATATACTCAAAAAATACATATATAATGCAGAAGAAAAATTAGGGATTTATGATTGTACCCAAATCCGTGCAAAAGTAGATTTTGAAAAAGGATTTCTAAAAACTAAAATACCACTGAGCAACTAGATCCATGCACATAAGTTTGGTTATAAGCATATAGAATTAAAATGTAACTTCTACCACATGTATGGGAATTTTTTCTGAATATTTCCAAAGGGAAAAAGTTCCATTTTAGCATTCTCCTGAGGTAGAAGAAGATGAAGGATTTATAGAGGTAACAAACTTCAAGAAATAAAAGATAACCCAGAATTAAACAAAGTAGAAGAAGCAACCTCCTGCTGATACACAGAACAAATATACTCCCCTGTGAGCTCTCAAGCAGCTTAGAAAAACATGGAATATAGCTCCAAATTGTGTAAAATCTCATCAATAAAAAATGAAATACCCAGTCCGATTATAGAAATTGAAATCCTCACAAAGAAATGCTAGGCAAATGACATGGAAAAAGATACGCATGTAATGTAAAATGAAAATTTTAGGCTCTAGTAAAAAAGAGTGGGAATTCCCTTTTTTTCTCTACAACTCTCCATAGGTTTTGAAATATATTGGACTCCTTCACCTTCAAAATGGAACAAAGACATACTAAAAATCTTGGAAGAAATCCAAGTGTTGAAAGAAAACAACAAGCTACTAAAAACAAATATCTGGAAAAGAAGGTAACAGTAAACCAGGTTTTTAAATCTAGTAATAAAAGTAAACCCCACAGATCATGAAGAATTAGTCTTTGATCTGTAGGGGACTATGGAGTCCAAAAATTAAAAAATGTCTCAAGTGGTTGATAAAGAATGGAAAACCAGTCACAGTTCTTCAAGAAGTTAAGTTAGGTTCTACTTTCAATAAATTATAAAACATAAATAAAGGGCCCTGAAGTCTAGAAGATGAGATGAGATAAATTAGTAATGTCCAACAAATGATTGCAAATGAATCTCAATGGGACTAAAAGAGAATATTAAATTTAAATAGAATGCAGGAGTGTAAAAGGTACTCCTATACCAATACTAAAAGAAGGAATGAAAATGAACTAAGTGTCTGGCTAAAAGCTAAATATATAGCCAAGAGAAGATACAAAATGAGGTTCATGTAAAAGGGAGTATTTTTGCAAGACACATAGTAGAGGATGTCAAGCCAAATAGGATCTAAGACTAGAGCTGGCTACTAAGGATGTGTGCAAGAGACAAAATACAAGGTTCTCATTAGAGCCATTAATAATGGTGAGAAGGGAAATGAACTAGAGGATGATATGATCCTAGGAGTGGTCATGAGGGCTTCACTCAATGAACCTCTAACATAGCATGTGCATTTGTGGCATACTAAAAAATACCCTTAATTTGACTACATATTGGAAAATACCTCTAAAAAACACTTTATTTAACCCCTGCCAATATGAACCCAATACCCATTCCCAATTTAAAAAATCGCTACATTTACTAGATATTGTAGGTATCCATTTTTTCATTAACATTTTTTATACCCCTTTATATTTATATCCCTAGAATAGTGACATGATATCTCTCTTATGACCCCACATGCATTCTAAAATGCACCTTTCTTCTTGTAATATACATTGTAGATTCATATTAGTTCTTCCACAATCTGATTACTCAACCCACTCTCAAGAACATCTCACTATGATTTGTGGCATTTAATGGTCTAAGGCACATAAAGATTAACCATGTTTTGCAAGATTGATTATGTGCATGTATATCAAATGACATATAAATTGATATATACCAACCTAGATCCATCTAAGTCTAGATCTATCATGCATTGAGAGGGATTAAATCCCTTGAAGTGCAAACCTTCTTTTTGGAGTGCAGAATGAGGAAAGGTTAGCACCTCGAGCGCATCATAGATCCACAGCGAGATGGATCTTGTAATATTAATATTAAATTTAATGTTGTTTTTTACAATTTTGATGTGGAACCATTTAACTTTAAATATTTTAATATATCCATAGGATATGTTTTTTCATTTTAAAGATTTCTTTTACAAATATTTAATTAAAAGAAATATTAAAATATTTCGAAGCAAGATTTTCAATCCTTTGCGTCGAATTGTATTGTAGTATTTTTATCTATATGGTTATTTTAATATATGTTTTGGCCCCACATTATTTTTCTATTTTTATTATTATTTTATTGGAGACGTGACACACTTGCACATCACCCTCATAATGGGATGTAAAATGCGTCGCTCAGCGCAACAATGATGAAAAATCAATTGATGAATTTTTATGAATACATTTGCACCAAATAAGGTGTTCAAGCACAAGTCTAGATGTCATGTGCAGATTCTGAAGGAAATTTGTCTAAGCCTCATGTTCCTACCTACATTTTATGCTAGGAAAAGAACCCATGAACTAGAATTATGAGATGGATTGGCCATGAATTCAAACTATGGGTAATCATGAAGTATGGTTTAGGGGTTCATTTTATGAATGATTCGAATGCAAGGTGTGAACATACATTTTTCTACAAAAGAGATTAAAATGTTACAAGATAATCATTTCCTTAACCAATAAACGTAATCCAATGGGTGCATGGTGGAGAAAAAGGTTTTCCACAAGTAACCTCCAAAATGGTTACATGAGCGGAAGATGTACAAATTACTTATAGATTCAAACTACAGATTGTCATATGCTAAAAAAATTGAGTTGAATCTACTCAACTCATCAACAGAAATAATCAATGATCGATGAAATCACGAATCATATAAGAGAAATAATTAAATCAAACATAACACAATGAATTCCTAGGGATAGCCATAGCTAAAAACCCCTTCTATATTTATATTTCATTAATAAGAAAATATGATAATATCACAATGCTTTTCTCGAGCCCGAGCAACCTCTTAACTATCTCTATCTATCTCACTGCTTCCCACATAAGCTCAAGCCAATACTTAGCTAATTTTTCTACCTTCCAAGCTCCT
Source organism: Pinus taeda (assembly GCA_000404065.3). Classification (NCBI taxonomy): domain Eukaryota; kingdom Viridiplantae; phylum Streptophyta; class Pinopsida; order Pinales; family Pinaceae; genus Pinus; species Pinus taeda. The sequence continues at coordinate 33,163 of APFE030214055.1, read as the reverse complement.
ATTTCAGTGCGTTATTCCCTTGGTAACTAGCCCATATTTAATTGGGAAATCCCACAATTATAAATTGTGCAATCCTCATAAGCCTTCCGCTAATTGCATGCAGCACCTGTATAATTTGGATGATTATACAACTGATAGTACACTATCCTTGAACTCTCATCTCAAATAAGTCTTTCTCTAATTTGACATGCATGATTTAATTAAGAGTGAAGTTTACTGATCAGTTCTGGTTACACCTGACTACTACAAATTACACCCCACTACCATAAGTCACAACCCACTATAGTAAGTCACACCCCATTACAGTAAGTCACACCCCACTACAGTAAGTCGCACCCCACTACAATAAATTACACCCTACTATAGTAAGTTGCACCCCACTATAGTAAGTTACACCTACAGTGAGTTACACCCCATTGATGTTGGTTACACCCCATTGATGCTAGTTTCACCCCACTACTGCTAGTCTCCCACAAATTCCTCCATCATAATTTCGGAACTAGTTTAACTAAATTTAACTCGGTTAGGTTGAATTAAATAATTACAAATCAAAATAAATTCAAATAGTGCTCCTAATTGTATGAGACACTCTACATGACTCTAGTTAGACCCTCAATTCGAATTAACTGAGCTAACTAGGTCAAATTAACTTATTTAGCTATTACAAGTCGTCATGAGATATGGAATTACAATTTTATTCCTAATTTAATTCAAGGAAAAATTAAATTAGGATTTTCTTGTTGCATTCTCAACACTCCCTCTCAAAAAGAAAGGGATTACTCGGTACCTCGATCCTGCCTCTGTGAAACTTGAATTTTCATCTTGACAAGGCCTTTGTCAAACTATCTACATTGTTCTCCTCTGTAGGAATTTACTCTAGCAACATGATTCTCCTCTGCACACAATCTCGTAGATGGTGATACTCAATGTTGATATGATTGGAACAACTGTGAAAAAATAGATTCTCAGAGTTTGATACAACTCTGATTGTCATACTAAAACATTGTAGGATCGATCTATTGACGAAATATCCCAACAAGGATCTTCCTCATCCAAATAAGTCACAAGTTGCTTGACTAGTAGCCATGTACTCTATGTTGGGTGTGGTTTTTCACTCATTTTCCGCACCTTCTTTCCTTTGTTTTGACCTTTATGTCCTTCATACCTGCGCCCTTATATGACCAAATTCCCCGTTTTCTTACCTTTTTTTATCCATTTTACTATCATGTTACTTTACTGTATTTTACCGAATAAATGCGAGGCTTTATTTCTTTTTTAGGCTTATTGGATGAGCATTGAAGGAACATGTCAGGTAGTTTATCTTTTACAGGTATTGGCTCGCGGAAGAAGATAGGCCGCAGAACGTAGCTGCAGGAAAGGGTAAATCAGTTCGCTGTTACACCATGAATGTTGTTACATATTAGTTCTACATACTAGGTTCTATTACAGGTCGCTTCTGTTACAGGTTGTTGCTACACATCAGTGTTGCTACTGGTTGCTGCTACACATCGGTGTTGTTAGAGGTTGTTGCTACACATCGGTGCTATTATAGGTTTTTGTTACACATCGGGTGTTGTTACACCTTGCGTGGGTCTATCATTACACCAATAGTGTTGTCTTCAGTTATGTCGCACCAGGCCGAACCATCATTTGCTTAATATTGTTGCATCGAAGCTGGAAATGTGGGTACTATTCCACATAACAGCTATTAGCAATAGATTGTTTATTTTTTAGGAAACAAGACTCAAGAAGTTGTAACTAATGTATATTTATTTAGAAAATAGGTTGCAACTTCTTTATTTTTTGGATTAGAATGAGAATCAAAGATTCTCATGGCTGATCTGTTTCCTAATTTTTGGGATGTAATAGTTATAAAAGACTCAGATTTTTATGTATCAGAGGAGATATATAGAAGAGTACTGTTACCATGTTCCTGTAACTCCTAAACTTATTTTAATATCAATTGGCTCAGTGATGCTATTACTGCTTCTCAACTGATCCCTTGATCACTTTTTGTGTCTTCCTGCACCCTGTTGAGGAGGAAGGGCCATCCTCTTTGGCAAGGATTGTAGTGATTAAGTAGTGTACATTTCAGTTTAGTTTATTGATTTATAGTTTCTCGTTGTTACTGCACATATCATGGATTTCACTTACTATTGTTTCTATTTATATTATGTTGTTACACATAGTTAAACAACAGAGGAATATTAGCCACTTGGAATAGATGTTGGCTCTAGGTGTGGCATGCCTTTATTTCAATAGCTGCAAAGTGCGATTTGATTATGTAGATGCTTTTTATATATCTGCATACATGATTGATTCAGTAAATTAGATCAGCGACACCTTTTATAGCTTTTCTACAATTTTGCATGCTTGGCTGAAGTGTATCAGCATAGATAGTACGAACTCCATTGAAACAACAAGACCTATCCTAGGTTGAAAATTAATGTTGCAGTCTGAGTCAATTAAGGTTGATAAAACAACACTACATTTTGGCGCCACTGTCGGGGATGGCAAGTTGATGATTCATTCAGCTAAATTGTTTGTTTGATATAGAAGTGCTACTAGTCCACAGCTGTTGGGCGGTACGATGAGAGGTAAGAACCTACGCATCGCTCTAACATACTTGGGTGGGCTCACCATTATGATCACTAGGACACTTAGGACATTTTGATGCTTTGATTAGTGTTTCTTCAGCTCCTCAGTTGTTGGGCAGTAAGACGAGAGGTAAGAACCTCTGCATTTCTTTAACATACCTAGGTGGGCTCCCCACTATCGAAGATTGAGATACTTAGAGTTTGATTTGATACACATAGGTTCCATGTGTGTACTTTTTAGGACTTACAGAGATACTAAAATCACCCCCACTCTAATAAGTCACAGGAATGGCAAGTCGTAAAAAGGAAACAAAGGGTGAAGACTTGGGAAGGAAGACATTTATCCAGGAATTAATCTCCAAGGCAGAAAAAGAACAGTCCAGCTCTCAAAGGAATGTAAGGAAGACAATGTCGCAGAAGGCTGTTACTCCCATAGTGAAAGCAACAACCTCCAATCCCTCCATCTCGGGACTGTATCATTCTAAGGCTAGCACTCTTACCTTCAAGATCAAGGATTTGATTCATGAGTAGGAAGGGGAAGTGAGTAGCCAGAATTTGAGGACCAAGGGCCAAGGGGAACTAAGGGCGAACATTAGACACCTGAGAAGGAAAAGCACTTAAATAGTTATCGATATCTAGATACAGGTAGTGCGGTGAAATAGCCAACTCCAGGAGTATCTGAGGCATTAATCACATTTGCAGAGCCATTAGAGACGCAGCTGGAAGAACATCCTCTACAGGAAGGATTAGAAGAATTAATCATGGGGGAAAACAATGATAACAATGCTAAAACAAACACCACCACTACCACTTTTGAATTCCCACTTGGGAATCTCAAGGGTGAAGATCCTATGAAGAATATTCCTATATCATCCTTACCATCCTTTTAGGGGATGACTGTGGAAGATCTGGATACATTTCTATTTTTGTTTGATGTCTTGTGTACAAGTTATGATTATATAACAGATGCTCAAAAGTTAAAACTATTCCCTGCTACCTTAAAAGGGGTAGCCTTGAGATGGTTCATGGGATTAGGCCCTGCTTCCATTTCAACATGGAATGATATGAAGGAGACGTTCTTGTCAAAGTACCAAGACTATTGTAGGACCAGGGACCTAAGGGAAGAGATATTTAGAATGACGCAGAAGGAGGAAGAAAGCCTAGAAGATTATGTGGAACGGTTCCACTACAATTTGCAGAGGTCTAAACATAAGGATTTAGACCCATAAATCTTGAAGACTATATTCATCAGAGGAATGAGGGATGACTGCCTTGAAACCCTGAACCTATTAGGCAAGGGGGGTATATCACAAGAGCCATTTGTAGAAATTATCAAGCTCTGCTTAAGATGCTCTCGAGGATCATCTAGAGGAAGAAGTACGATTCGGGATGCCTCTCTTCGCATATAAAAATATGTAGGTGGAGGAGTAACCAAAGAGGAGATCGGAAATTTGTTCGAAATTTTCAATATCGATATCCTTAGTACTCTCCCAGCCCAGATAACAACAACACAGATAAAAAAGGCACAACCAAAAGCTGATACACCCCTAGTTGTGTTCTACCTGACTTGTTAGAAGAAACATCCTTACAAGGAATGCGAACTGAATAGCATCAGCCTCTCCAACATATGTGAGCTGGAACATTCGATGGAGAAGTGTCCATAGCTCCCTAGACTAATGGCAACACTTAGAGAATCAAGTGAAGAGGTGAAGTCCTCTTACTTCATTGCACCATGGAGGCCATGGCAACCGCGACTTCTAGGTATGTCTCAAGATTTTTCCTTTTCTCAATTCATGGAACAATGCATATAATAATCAACCATATCCATGGAAATATTCTATTCCTCCTTCAGCTCAGTTTCCTTCACCTTCGAACTAATGGTCTCCATCTCCTCCTATCCAATATCCTCAACCCCAACCCCAACCATACCCGTGGAACCAGAACTAGAGGAGAAATGCTTAGAATTCAGCTTTTCTTGCACTGCCCATGCAACAGCAGCTGCAGTCACCTCCTTTCCAGGATTTTGCTCCTTTGCCAACCATACAACCCCAGATACCTATGCAACCTAATCCAAACCCAAGCAATAAAGTAGCTCAGGGCATAGAGGCTCCTACAACCTTCAAGACTTACCTTATTACCCACGTGGAATTTAATGAAATACAATTGCGATCGGGCACAATAATTAACCCTAGTCACCCCCCTATCATTATAGAGGAAGATTGTGAACCATCCATGGGAGAAGTCGGAGACTCTGAGGAAGTTACTACACCTACGAAGGTCGATATAGAGGAAGTTGTTACATTTGTAACAACGAACCCGAGAAGAATTGTTACACCTGTTATGGGAATAAGTACCCTAGGGCTTTGGGTTACAACCCCAATAGAGCAAGAGTAATCTACAACAAGAAACATGCATAAAACTTAGGAAACATGCTTAAATAAACAAACTATGTAAGGATGAACATACTTGGGTGTCCTTTGTTTAGGCAGTTCCAGTAGGGTTCAGACCCTCTGCAACTCCTGCTAATCTACGAATTTGCAAATCAACCAATTTGAACATACATGGCAGCATATAGATAAAGCATTTTAATGAAATAAATTTTATAACATATAATTAAGATGATTAGTTATACATCCAAATGACATTCATACATGAATTACAACAACATCTGATGTATAAGCAAGGTCAATATCAGGAACAAGACAACGTTTCTTTCTATTGTAGAAAACTATAATAAACATGGAGAGAATTCACCTGAGTCTTCTTCTTCTGGCTCCAAGAGGAACCGTCCTCCAATTCAGTCTGGTCCCAGTCTTCAACAGCCTCCTTCCATAACCAATACCATGATATCTCAAGCAAGTGGGAGAATATCAACACTCAAGGAAACAAGGTTTTCCTGAAACTTTGAGAAGTGCTTGAAGCATAGTGATCCTTCAGACTCAGTCAGGGGATAATCTCAATATAATAACTCTATCTCCTCTCCTCCTCAAGGTCGTCCCATAGAAGTCTATTTATATTTCTCCAAATTAGTTTTTTAGTTGGGAAATAGTTGGCCCACGGGCACTAGGAGGTAATCAACATGTAAAACCCATTAACTCCGCCCATACTTAAGGAATTTTAATTTTTTAAAATGTTTTAACACATATAAGTGGGTTGGTTATTGACTAACCCACGTGTACATGCTTTTATCACAGGGCTAAGTAGCGTACAGGGAGTAAAACACTATTTTTAAAATATTTCGACCAAGTCTGGAAGGAGGGGTTGCCCTATGCCATAAACCAAGCATCACAAATACCAAGGGTGATATTTGGAGCTACAAAAAATGGCCCCTAATATATGAGGTTAGAAGGGTTACATGATGGCTGAAATGTATTAAGTATATGCAAAGGAAACCTATCGAAACTGAGAAGGACTTCACCAGATTTGAGCCTGCCAAGCCATCAAAAGAAGATCAGAAAGAAACAACTATCTAAGGCGAGCATACCCATGCTCAGAGAAAGTAAAGCATGTCCACATATCAAGTACAAGCGGATCCACTATGTATACAAGTATAAAGAACTGAAAGTACATAATGGATCATCTGATCGTGATCAAACAAGTACATGTCTGAATATCACATATAAGAAGATGATCAATGAAGCTGAAAGATGAAGCTTATCGCTGATGCCAAAAAATGATCCCAATAGTACCAAATGAACATGAAGGAATAAGATGATACTACATCGCAACTCGGATGCTAGCATATAAGATGTCGCTGTGAAGGACTGCAACATATAATGTGGATGGTGTCGACTAGCAGCAACATGAGCAACTAAGAAGTGAACAGAAGAATGCTGATGCAACCCGAGGTGTTCACCGACCATCATGGTACATTTTTACAAAATGGGAATAAATTATTTGAAGTTGACCACGTGAGAAATCGTTCGGTTATCGGTCATTGATGTATACTATTAACAAACGTGAGACTACTTACCGATAATGATAATGAGAGTCAAGGTACCCAGTACAATCTAACAAGTGCAAATGAATGAGTTGAAGTCAAACACTTGGAATAATCTATCAATTAGGGGACAATGATGGTTTCCCACTGTCAATAGCGAAGGAATCTGCCACTGATGACTGCAAACCCCAAGGTACTACCAAATGGACTCTAGATCTTTGTTCGAGAGAAATGAGCCATAGTCGATAGAAAAAGATCCGCTAGAAGGAAGGCATTAAGGCATCCTTATCAATCTAGCACGAGTGTAACCTGTAGGCCAATAATGTGGAAGGAATTGGATGAAAAAGATGTAGTAACCCAACTAATGTATGCTTCCGGTGTACACAAGATGTAGGTAGCGCACGATAAAAACCCTTTGAACCAACTAATAATGAACGCTCACACAGAGGCGACGAATCCACCAATAAGGTCAAATGGAAACCACTTAGTCAAAGATCCATGATACTGATCGATGTTGAGCACAAGGTGACCTGTCAATAATGAAAATATGGCCAGGGTGCAGCTCTAGGCCTACCCTTAGAGCAATATGTCATCATCGATAAGGACAAGACCCACCCGTAAGAAGTCAATGGAGACCACCTCAAACCGGCATGAGAAAAGGACCAATATAATTGATGTGATGATAGACATGACACTGACAACTAGGGATGGTCCCTTGAAAAATAGGTCAAGAGACACCACAGAGAGGTTGACTCAGATTTACTTCCCTTGAACAAAAGCACGACTCAATGATGACTATGTGGCAGCATATGATAACTCTGTATAAGTTCATCATGCAAGAGGCACGAGCGAACTCTCCATATGATTGGAAGAGATAACCAATCAAAGGAGAACTGACCCAATAACAAGGTTAAGACATACCTAAGTCAAAGAAAATCCCTCCAAAAATGGAGGAGAGACTTTCTTTTGAGTGCTTTTTTCAAGGGCAACATGACTGACTCTAACTACCAATAATATATGGAAATGTTGTCCCCTTCCCGCTCTTTTTGGAATATATATATTTTTTTTTCTTTTTCTTTAAGCGAAAAAAGAATAAAATAATGCTATAGTATAGTGGAAAGAACGAGTGTCAATGAAATAGATGATCTAGTTACTAGGATGGGAACAATCCTATTCTCAATGTAGGGAGGTGAAACTGGTCAAGGACACTCAAAGTTTTGTTCCTTCCATGGATCAAAAGGTCTGTCAAGTTACAGAGGCTAAGTGATTGAAAGTTTGAGTTTGCAGAAGACATGGTCAAATAAGTGGCTTAAACATGAGTCCAAGTGAAGCTGGCTCAAGGCCAATAGGTGCAAATAGTCAAAATGCAATGCAGTAGTACAACTCAACACGAAGGAGCCTATAGGGTATAAGGCCAGAATGAAGTGAAGAAGCAGAGAAAAATGAGTCTTCAACACACAAGTCATGGTGGGACTAAAGAGGACTCTCGAGCCTACTCAATATAACAGCATGGGCAACCAATGTCAGTGAGATGCTAACTATGATGCCCATGTAAAGGATGGCTCTACCATCATGTCATGCTTTAAAAATCGGTGAGTGAACATGGTTTACTAACCATAACACGATGGGGTTGACCCTATGAAAAGTGTATCAATGAATGGAGGCTAGTATGCATGATGCAACGAAAAAATGGTTTCCCTAAACCATATTCTAGTGAGCGAACAATACCTGCCATGATGGGTTAGCATTCATGGGAATGGAAAATATCTCAAATAAGTGTCCAAAAAACCCTAAAAAACAACTTATTCTCGAGAATCCAAGCTCACAAGTTAAAAGATTCATGAGATGAAAAAATCCAAGTTTTGAAGAAATTTGACAATTTCAAAGCTATAAAATGACCTTTTGACTCACCATTTCTGTCATTTGTGTTGAGAGTAAAAGCTGTGGAGAAAAAAGAGAAAACTTGCCCCTTGGAGAATTGGACCATTCAAATTGGATCAAAATCATCAGGTAACCCTCAATTCAAGCTCGCATTACTTTGTGATTGTTTTTAGAAATTTTTATTAAGGTTTGACTGTAGGAATTTATGTTAAAAATTTCAACTGGCGTACATGTGGGTTGGATGTTATCAACCTGCGTATACGACGACCCTATACAGGACTGCGTGTAAAAGGAACCCGCATATACGTCCTTTGAAATTTAAATACAAAAATCTAACAGTTGAAACTCAACTTTTTTTAGGATGATAATCACATGGAGAGAGAGGGAGCATACCAGAATTGACAATGAAGTTATGAATGACCAATAGGAATTAGCTGCATTGAGGGGATGTGGCTTGTTGAAATTTTTCAAAATGCCCAACATGAAAGCCAACACTCATCTGCTTGAAATGCTAATCCACTATTGGAGTGTCGAGGATGATCCATTTATGATTGATCAGATGCCTTTCCAGATAGAGCTGGAGGATATTTACTTTATGACTGGTCTCTCTCAGAGAGGATAAGTTGTGCATTCGACGGGCTAGACATAAGGTAGTCCTTCAGTAGAAGACTATGTATAGATAAACTGTCATGGGCATCTGGAAAAAATTGGAAGTCAGATTCCAATAAAACATGTGGAGAGCTTATCCCTGAGGTTTCTACCGTTTACCATAGCAAGGATAAACAGATCAGCTTCACTGCACCAAGCTTCACAAGTGTCCATGTGCTTGGCAGTGGAGTGCCTCACCACTGTTTTTGACTGGTGTACACCTCTTCTTACCAATATGAAGAGCCAGTTGTCCTCTATTCAAAAAGGGCAAACCAAAAATTTTGGATGTGGAACTATTTTATGCTCCTTCTTCTAGAAGGTGCCTAGGCTATGTCCTAAGGTATTTGTCTCTATCAGCAGCCCCTGAGATCCTCGGATGGGTAGGTGGGCCGATTTGATGAAATGCCTTGGAGGCAGTGATGTGTCGAGGACTACTTTTGATGATGAGTTCTTCGTCTGGTGGGAACAACAGATAATCGCAGTTGATGACTACCCCTACGTTGGTATGCATTTCTTAGGAGATCCAGACTTGGTGCTGCCACCAAACGCAACGTGGGGAGACATAGGTAACAAATTTTTAAGTTTTTATCAATTTTAAAGATTTTTTTATGTTTTTTAAATATGAAAATGAACTTACAAATATTTTTGATGGGATTAAAATACTAACATAATGATCATGTTCCAGATGTGAGTCTAGTAAGACCAGATGGATTCCTGTGGCACAGGTGTCAGGAAAGAGATGCCGAAGAGGCACCTGTTTAGACAGAGAGGGTCTTATATGCAGTCCAAGGAAAATTGGTCAGATTGACTCACCAGGTACCGATGGTAGCCATAGAGGACCTACCTGAGGGGATGCAGCGCCGCGTGGTAGGACTACCATGGGACTGGATCCGCATACTTCGGCGTGTGGCCAATGCAATAGTTACCTTCTTAGCCACTCATCCTGAGCCAAGTCGATAGATAGACTGGACATGATTATGGGAATTTAGTCTTGATTTTGTATATTATTTTTGAACACTTTATGTACACATGGGTATTTTTATGATATATGTATATATTATATATTATATATATATATATATATATATTTATATATATTATATATATATATATAATATATATATATATATATATATATATATATAGTTCCAAATTTTTTATGTTTGTTTTTAACTTAATGAATGATTGATATGCCAATCTAATGCTTGATTAACGATAGAATCTGCTAATGAATTTTCAAATCGTGGAATGTGCAAATAAGTAATATAAACAAATGATCATTGCAACACCCTCACTCTCAAAAATTGGTGATATAGATAAGGATCTTGAACATGATAATGTTATATAATTGTGACACTACCAGCTGTGAGTCAAGATACACTACCAAGAAATCAATTCCATAAGAAATAGCTTCGAATAATAAATTAATAACGGCAGTATATTCAGCAATATTATTTGAAGTAGAACCAACACATACTCCCCTTGACACCATCAACTGACTAGATGGATAATAAATCACCCAAGCTGCGGAAGCGAGATTCCAAGTGTGCCGACTAGCATCATCGGTGAATCCGAAATAGACCAAGTCATCCATCAACACCTACCAAAGCAGATAAAAAAAGTGTCGATATCACAAAACTTCCCGAAAAAATATGTACAAAAATAGAAAATATACAAAGAATCCATTGTTCGGTCGTAACCTAAGGAAAATACTTCTTGAGGTAGAGCCCATTTTGGGGCTCCGCCAACTTGTTCCCTTCAAAATCAACTAATTCATAAGCCCCTTTTTCTAAAACTTGTTTTACTATAAAGGGACCATACCACATAGACTTGAGTTTGCCTGCTCGCAAGATGTCTTTATCTTGGTCATAGACCAAGACAAGGTCACCTTCAGAAAATACCTGAGGACGGACAGCTTTATCATACTGAGTTTTAATCCTTTTCATATGGGCCTCGTTTATTATGGCGGCATCTTGATGCTACTCATCAAGATGTTCCAAATGAATGAGGCTCTTCTCAAGACTAGAGGTCTCTGGAAGAAGCTCAACATCTAGCTTAAGGGATGGAATTTCACATTCAATAGGAAAAATAGATTCTAGCCCACAAACTAACTAAAATGGTGTAAAACTGGTGATAGGTTTTACTAAGGTTCGGTATGCCCAGAGAGCTGGGTACAACATGATGTGCCAATTGGAGTGATTTTTGTGGATTGTTCTTTGCAGGATCGTCTTGAGGGACTTATTCACAGCTTCAACTTGCCCATTGGCCTGAGGATAATATGGTGACGAATGCTCCTCCCGGAAGCCCAACTTAAGAGCCAATTCAATCATCAGTTGGTTCTGCCAATGACTGTCATGGTCAGTGACAATCTCTGTCAGGATACTGAAATGTGAAATAATCTGATTGAAGAGGAACAATGTTGTTGTTTCACTATCATTTTATAAGTAGGCATGGCCTCAACCCACTTCGCAAAGTAGTCTACGACCACTATAATGTACTTGTGATTCATCATTGAAGGCAAATTACAAGTGGTAAAGTCAATGGCACACTTTGTAAAAGGACCAACAGTGATAACAGGGAAAAGAGGAGTTGGATGCGCGCACATCTTCCAAGTATAGACTTGACAATGGTGGCAACATTTGACCACCTCAATACAATCTTTGAAAATTGAAGGCCAAAAGTAGCTAGCACACAAGATTTTATGGGTTGTTGCAAGCCCTCATAGATCACTACCACAAGCTCCACTATGGTAATCATTGAGTACAAACTCTACTTCTTCCAATGTTAAACAATGCCTAAGGATTGAATCAACCCCTCGGTGATATAATGTATCACCAACGATAACATAATTCTTAGCAAGGTGATGTAATTTTTGACGTTCATCCTTGGAGGAAGTAGGGGGGAACTTCAAAGTCTGGAGATATATGATGATATCTCCATACTAGGGATCTTGTGAAGAGATGAGGAATAGATGTTAATTTGGAAAACTCTCCTCATAAATAACATCTTCTTCACAAGGCAGCGTGGAAATTAATTCTTCAAAAACCAACTACTTCTTAGACTTGGCTGACAAGAACTCAACATCGAATTCTTGTAAAATAACAATCCATCAATTGTATTTGCTCCCAATCACTCGCCTACTGAGGAAAAATTGAAAAGGATTGATCGCTGCTAAGATGAGCGTTTTGCGTATCAGAATATATTGACGAAGCCACTGGACAGAATGAGCAGTTGCCAAGGCCAATTTCTCAATCGAAGAATAGTGTAGTTCACAGCCTACCAAGCCTCGACTCAAATAGTAAATCACATGCTCCGTGAGAGCATCATTTTATTGAACTAGAACCATACCTATGGTTGATTCTGCCACTGCAAGATATAAAAGGAAATCTATACCATAATCTGGTGGACTCAAAAGTGGGGAGAGGTTAACACCTACTTTAAGGCATCAAAAGATCATTGTGCAAAGTTGTCCCATAAAAATGGAACTCCTTTCTTCAGCAAACGCATAAATCCTTTAGTTATCTTAGCATAAATTTCTATAAATTGTCTCAAGAAATTTTCCTTTCCTTGGATACTTTGAAGTTGTTGGATGGAAAACGGGGGAGGCAACTGAATTATTGCCTCAACCTTGAAGGGATCAACTTGAATCCCTTTAGCTGATACAGTGAACCCTAACAGCTGATCAGATGTAACCGCGAAAATGCACTTATTCGGATTCAACTGGATTTTGTAAAATTGACATCTCTCAAAAACTAACCGAAGGTGACTGAAATGATCGATTCTCTTTCGAGAACGAGCAGCTAAATCATCCAAGTATGCTTTGATGACATGCTTGATGTCATGGAAAGCGTAAGACATGGCCCGCTGAAACGTAGCTCTAGCATTTTTAAGACCAAAAAGAATCCTTTTTGTATAAAAAGGTACCCCAAGGATAAATGAAAGGTGTCTTATGCTAGTCTTTTGGACGGATAGATATTTGATTATAACCAGAGAATCCATCCATTTACGAGAAAATTTCATTACCCGCACATTCATCAACTATCTGATCGATAAACGATGTGGGGTAATTGTCTTTCGAACAAAATTTGTTCAAATCCCTAAAGTCAATGCACACTTGGATCGTTCCTTGTTTTTTTATCAACTGGGACTAGATTAGAAACCCACTCCATTAGAGGAACGGGGTATATGAAACCAGTCTTGAGCAACTTTTCTACTTCAGCTTTAATAGCTACTGCTTTCCTGGGACTTACTAGCTGAAGCTTTTGATGAATCGGCTTGGCGTTTTCATACATCTTGATCTCATGCTGAATGATGGATGGATCAATACCAGGCATTTCTTCATAAGACCAAGTGAATACATCCCAAAACTCTTTAAAGAGGTCGTGAAAATTTGAATCTCTTCAGGGGAACAATCGGCTCCAATGAAGACATTTTCTATCACATTTGGGTTCCTAAAGATGTCTATTGGTACGGTTTTTGAAATAACCAACATATTACCTTTGGAACGTATGTGTGTTGGAGCCAAAGGGTTTGAAACCATACAAACATCACTAGTAAGCAGATTGGAGAACCTGGATTCAACTTCTTGCAATGGAGGAAGAAAATATAAACGATGATGTAAATCTTCCCATGGTCGATCTACACCAATCATTGCTTCTAAAATTTCTTCCTCAGATGGTAAAACCGTATCTAAGCAATCCATAGAAAAAGTAGGGTCAAGCATCCAAGCTAGAGCCACATCACCATCTAACTCCTCTGAAAAAGGAGTAGGATGGTTGTCTGTAGAGTTAACTATCAATTGATATCTAAGCTTTGTTGTAGACATAGGGAATTTCATTCCACTATCTTGCCCTTCATCTAACATAGTTCTAAGGAAAGGTAAGGTCCAAGGGTCTGAAAAATAACGAGTTTGAAAGAAATCTTCCCGTGAAGACTCCTTGGAGGACGAAATAGCGTTGATTCTAGCTATATGAGTGGGAAGATCAAATATACCCATCAATGAAGAGTACATCCCAACTCCTAAATTCTCGATCGGTTGATGGGGGTTATCAACCAATGAAACCATAGAATCCGAAGTTGCGCGAGCGTCACCTAGAGAATAATCCAATTGATCAACTTTAATAATTGTCCCCTCATGAGGAAAGCAGAGGATGAGGAATAAAGATGACACTATGGCATCCATTTCATAAATCCAATTCCTTCCGAAGAGGAGATTGTAATCCAGGTTGGCATCAATGATTTCTACTTCGATATTAACGACCTTTCCTCCAACACATATAGGAAAGGCCGGGATAATCTCGTGTGCCCTATGAAAATGTCTGTCAAATGCTGTTAAGGGAGTGGGTGAAGGAACAACTGAAGGAAATGCAATGGCCTTCCAACATGACATAGATATTACGCATGTGGAAGCTCCCTCATCTATAATTGTTCGAAAAATATTAGTTTTACAGTAAGTAGACTTTATTTGAAAAGCCATATAGTGAGGAAGTATCTTTTTGACATTGAGCATATCAACAATGAGCAATAAAGAATTTTTTGGATCTACTACCCTGATCACTGAAAGCAAAGCACTTCATTGAGCAGGACATGACTGGAGTACCTCTAAAGTAGACATAGCGCAAGGACTTTGAGCTAGATCTTCTATAATCAAGTTGCCCTAGCATTAGGGTTAATAGTCGCGTGCTTGGTGGAAACTTTCGGTATCTGAGGTATAGACTCGACAGAGGGTCGCTCAATATGAAGTGGGTCAATAGTTCTCAGAACAGATTTATCCTTAGATGTTTCTGCTTCACCATAATCACGTGCTCACGTAGCCACATTGACATGTGAACTCAACATGAAAACATTTGAGGAATTGTCCCCTTCCTGGTTTCCCCTTGCAAAGGTACCAGGGTTTGAGTTTGCACCAACAAGTAACTGTTGCCCTTGGGGGAAAGGGTTAGTTAAGATAGCTTGGGAGCTAGAAGACCCTTGCTGCACTAATGAGCTAAGAATCTCGAATTTTCGGGCAGAGATGAGTCAACTGATCTCCACTGCATAACTTGCATGGAAATTTAACCTTTTTCTTAGACTCCTTTCTACCCTCACTGGCACCATTGTCAGGCTTGTTCGCGTTTCCCTTCCCTTCCTGATTCTTCTTTTTACCTCACCCCTTCCTCTTCCCATCAGATTGTTGATTTCCTTTATGGTTAGAGGTCTAAACGACATTTATAGAAGAAGGTTGGGAAGGAAAAGGAGTAGATGGTGCAGCCTGGTTAGAAGAAGTAGTTTGTAGAGACAACTTCTCCAATTGGTTCAAAAGGTTCATCTTAATTGCATCAACTGATCCAACTATACCATTAGTTGAGGGTTTGTCATCGGTTTGGCTACATCAACCATGGATCTATGAAACCAGAGATTCTTAGTTCGATCCCTAGTATGCTCTCCAATTCTGTTACGGGAATAAGTACCCTAGGGATTTGGGTTAGAACCCCAACAGATCAAGAGTGATCTACAACAAGAAACATGCATACAACTCAGGAAACATGCTTAAATAAACAAACTATGTAAAGATGAACATACCTGGGTGTCCTTCATTCGGGTAGTTCCATCAGGGTTCAGACCCTTTGCAACTCCTGATGATCTTCGAATCTGCAAATCAACCAATCTGAACATACATAGCAGCATATAGATAAAGCATTTTAATGAAATAAAATTTATATCATATAAGTAAGATGATTAGTTATACATCCAAATGACATTCATACATGAATTACAACAACATCTGATGCATAAACAAGGTCAATCTCAGGAACAAGACAACGTTTCTTTATATTGTAGAAAACTATAATAAATGTGGAGAGAATTCACCTAAGTCTTCATCTTCTGGCTCCAAGAGGAACTATCCTCCAGGTCCATCCAGTCCCAGTATTTAATAGCCTCATTCCATAACCAATACCATGATATCTCAAGCAAGTGGGAGAATATCAACACTCAAGGAAACAACGGTTTCTTGAAACTTGGGGAAGTGCTTGAAGCACAAAGATACTTCAGCTTCAGTCAAGGGATAATCTCGGTATAATAACTGTATCTCCTCTCCTCCTTAAGGCCTTCCCATCGAAGTCTATTTATACTTCTCCCAATTAGTTTTTTAGTTGGGAAACAATTGGGAAATAGTTAAGCCATGGGAACTAGGAGGTAATCAATAAGTAAAACTAGTGAATTTAATTTTTAAAAGTTTTTTCACACATATATGCGGGTTAGGTATTGACTAACCTGCGTGTACACACTTTTATCACAAGGAAAAGTAGCATACAGGGACTAAAACACTATTTTTAAAATATTTGGACCAAGTCTGGAAGGATGGGTTGCCCTAGGCCATAAACCAAGCATCGCAAATACCAACGGTGATATTTGGAGCTATAAAAACACCTTTAACAACAAATTTAGGGAAGGTTGATACACCTGTAATAGCAGATTCAACTGCTATTATGTAGGAACCCCCATATCCTTAGAGACTAGCTATGCTTATGATGGTTTCTGAGCCTAAATCTGATTTCCTTAGGGAGTTGCAAAATCTGTATGTACGAATCCCTTTGCTGCAAGCCCTTAAGGAGGTACCTATCTATGCCAAGAAAGTGAGAGATTTGTGCATCAAGAAACCTGGAAGAAAGCCTAAAGACCATGCCACCATACATGTGATGAGAGAGTTATCTGAATTAATGTCTACTCAAGTTCTCCTTACTAAGCACAATGATCCAAGAAAGCCTACAATCACCGTCTACATTAATGATCAACCCATAGCCAATACATTAATTGATCTTGGGGCTACCATTAATGTAATGATGAAAGATATCTTCATCGCTCTCAAGCTATAAAGACTTAGACACACCTCGGATGTTTTGGAATTGGCAGATAGGTCCATGTTAAATCCAAGGGGATGTTAAAAGATATAGTGATTACAGTAGCTTCCTGGAGATACCTGGCTAATTTCCTTATTTTACAACCCAAATCCAATTTGGGGGGCATCCTTGGATCCTAGGGAGACCTTGGCTAGCTACTGCGGATGCACTTATAGGCTACAAGGTGGGATCCATGGTGATCTCGGATGGCCAAGCAACCTAGAAACTTAATCTTTACACAGCAAAACCAAATATGGATGTGTAAAACCCTTGGTGGGATGAGTTTGAGCCTGAGTCAAGTCTTTCCCTACCACTCTTCACTCTGGGGAAATCCCAGTATTTTAAGGACGAAACAAAAGTTGATGTTATTAATGGTTTTAATATTAATTCCTTGATTGTTGCTTCTATTGAAAATGCAAATGAGGAGGAAGAGGTGGAAGATATAGATTTTGAACAAATGAGGACAGCTCTGAGTATTGCTAGCAGCCCAATTGAGATTGAGGCTAGAAAGTTTTTTAATGTTAACCCCAATTTGACTACTGAACAGAATCAACAGTTGTTACAGCTGTTGCAGAAGTATAAAAAGGAATTTGCATGGGATGATACGAATATGAAAGGGATCCACCCTAACCTGTGCACTCACCGTATTTATATGAAGGATGGCTACAAACCAGTCAGACAACCACAACACCGCATGAACCCTACACTAAAGGAAGTGGTGAAAGAGGAACTACAAAAGCTCCTAAGTGCTAATTTTATTTACTCAATATCTGATAGTCAGTGGGTGTCACCACTTGTCATTGTTCCTAAAAAGAATGGAAAGTGGAGAGTCCGTGTCGACTATAGATAACTCAATAAGGCCACTCAGAAGGACCATTTTCCATTTCCATTTATAGATCAGGTCCTTGATACTCTCTTCGGAAACAAATTATTTTCATTTTGGATGGTTTCAGTGGCTACAATCAGTACAGATCACCCTGGAAGACCAAGATAAAACAGCATTTAGTTTTCCTTAGGGAACCTACACATACAGAGTGCTACTTTTTTGGCTTTGTAATGCACCAACAACATTTCAAAGGGCAATTCTGGGAATTTTTTCCAACTTATTGAATGATTGTCTAGAAATTTTCATGGACAATTTCACACCTTATGGAGATGCTTTTGAAGTAGCATTAGTCAATCTAGAAAAAGTGTTAGAACAATGTGTATAGACTAATGTTGCCTTGAGCATAGAGAAATTTCACATGATTATGATTGAAGGGGTCGTGCTTGGACATTACATTTTTGCTGACGGAATCAAGGTAGACCCTACAAAAATAGAGGTAATCCTAAAAATTCCAACCCCCAAAATGCAGAAAGAGGTACATAGTTTCTTGGGGCATGTAGGGTATTACAGAATATTTATAGAAAAATTTTCAAGAATTGCAAAGCTGTTATTTTCCTTGCTCATGAAGGATGTGGATTTCTTGTGGATAGGGAAGTGTGAGCAGACCTTCTTAAAGCTGAAAGGTTGTGTATCAACAACCGTGGTATTGCGAGGACCTAATTGGGAATTGTCGTTTCACATAGCTACAAATGCATCGGATATTGTGGTAGGTGTTGCTCTGGGCCAGCTCGAGGATAAGAAACCTTACGCCATTTACTACATAAGTAAAAATCTAACTCCAGCTGAGCTCAAATACACAGTGACTGAGAAGGAGTTCTTAGTAGTCATGCATGCCATCAATAAATTCTGACATTACATCATCGAATGTCAAGTATTTATACACACTGACCATTCTGCCATTCGTTTCTTAATGAATAAGCCAATTACAAATGGTAGGATTACACGTTGGTTATTGTTATTACAAGAATTTGATATCACTATTGTATATAATCATGGAAAAGGTAATGTAGTAGTTGACATTCTTTCTAGGCTAACTATTGATGATAGTTGCACTCCTACTAAAGATTCTTTCCCTGATGAATATCTTTTTGCTATTTCTACTTACTCACCTTGGTACGTAGACATAGCAAATTACCTTGCTGTAGGGAATTTTCCCCAGTATTTGTCCTTTAGGGAGAAAAAGAAAATCATACAACAAAGTGCTACATATACCTGGATAGATGGGAATCTCTACCACACTGGACCTGATTTCCAAATCAGACAATGTGTTAGAGAGGATGAGTTCTTTGATATCCTCAAAGCCTGTCATGATAAACCTTGCGGAGGGCACTTTGCAGACAAACAGACAAGATACAAAGTCCTTTCAAGAGGGTACTACTGGCCGACAATATTTGAGGATGCCAAGAAGTTTGTGAAAGGATGTGATAGTTGTCAAAGAATCGGCCAACCATTGCAATCGGATGAGATGTTGTTATAGCCCTAGATTGTCATAGACCCTTTTGAGAAGTGGGTTCTGGATTTTGTTGGAAAAATCAATCCTTCATCTAGACAGAGATCCTACATCTTGGTCTGTACTGACTATGTCACAAAATGGGTCAAGGAAAAGGCACTAACTAGAGACACGGAGCATGTTGTCTCGGATTTTCTGTTCAAAGACATCTTCGTCCGGCTTGGCATACCCAGGGAGATAGTCATAGATGGAGGGTTGCAGTTTACATCTCATAAAATTTGGGAATTGGTTGAGAAATATAAAATCCATCAAAAAATCACAACACCTTACCATCCACAGGTGAATGGCCAGGTGGAAAGCACTAATAAATTCATTGAGGGGATCCTTACTAAGACTGTGGCTAATCATCGAAGAAATTGGGTTGACAAACTTTTAGAAGTGTTATGGACATATAGGACTACATGGAGGAACACCACTAGATTCTCACCATATGAACTTGTGTATGGAAAGAACCCTTTATTCCCCATTTAATTTGAAATCAAGACACTAAGGATAGCATTGTAGGACAATTTGGATTTGACTATAGCACAAAGGCAGAGATTGAACCAGCTCAATGAATTGGAGGAGAAACGGTTGGCCGCAATCCAACAAATTGAGATTATCCAGCAGCAGAGAGCTAAGTGGCATGATAGATTTATAAAGAAGAAACAATTCTAGAAAGGAGATTGGGCTCTCTTATACGACTCAAGGTTTAAGGACTTCAAGGGTAAGCTTCGAACCAGATGGCTAGGCTCTTATGAGGTGGATGTAGTCTTTGACAATGGGACTGTAAATTTGGTGACCATTGACAGTGCAAGGACATCATTACTTGTAAATGGACACCGTCTCTGGTTGTATTACAAACCTACTTCAAAGGGTTCATTTGTCAACATTGTCACAAATTCGGATCTACAGGTTATGGGAACAAGGGAAAGTCCCCTTGTGCTGCAAAAGATTTAACTTTTCTAATAAGTGTAACAACTGAAAACCACCTGGTGGCAGCTGTTACACCATGCTAATATATATATTATATATATATATATATTATATATATATATATATATATATATATATATAATATATATGTATATATATATATAATATATAATAATATATTATTTATATATTTATAATATATATATCTATATATATGTATATCTATATATATACATATCTAGATATACATATATATATAATATATTGTATATCTATATATATATCATATATATATATATATATATATATATATATATATATTATATATATATATATATATTCTTCCTTCTCTCTTCTTCTTCTATCTCTTATATATATACATATTTCTCTATCTCTCTCTCTCTCTCTTTCTCTATATATATATATATTTATATATATATATAATCTGGCTGTGAAAAACTTTTGCAGGCGTAGACAGACACTGTTTGTAGTAGTTGTTACACCCTCTGCAATAGCATTTGTATTTCAAAGTGTATCATACAGTAAGTGTTGTTACAAGATCTTTTGTTTTTATCTTTTTGTAAAAAATAAATTAATATATATTAGTCATCTTGGTTGTTACATCTGTAACAGACATTGACTTTTTAGGAATAAAATGAAATATTTTTATTGTAATAAACAACAAAAACATCATCATGAGCCTCATCAATAGATCTAACTTCATGTGTCTCGATGCCCGAGTATGATTCGACATTGCGTCACCCATCACCATGCCCCACGTCCACCGGGTACATCATCAAAAAGGTAATATCGCATTCCATTTATTTTGTAATTATCGTAAGTTAACATGACTAATTGATGGCTGAGGACAACTATCATAATTAAGTTTGGGGGGAATGAATCATGTCACGAAATGACTATCGCATGATTTTTAATTATTGGAAAATATAGCAATAAAGGCACACAACCTGGGAGTTATTATTACTTCATACCAAATCATACCAAAGAAAAGGTAAGGGCACTATTGACGAGACCTCCCCACAACTCACCATTAAAGAAAAATTCATTAAGTTGTACGAACCATGCATGCCAAATATTAATCCAAATCTACACCTGTGCCACCCTACCACCCTATCATTTACCCCTGCTGGAGGCACTGAATCCCTATTTAGAGTACTTTGAGAGAAGGTAGAAGTGCAAGTTGAAACAGCTAGAATGTGTACTGGAGGGAAGATAAGCAGGTGAAACAACATTTGAATTGCATAAGCAATGGGTGGAGAAGCAATATAGCATGAACCAAGGACTACAGAGGCCTTGGGAGGCTGTCTTGAGGCATGCCAGGTCTTCAAAGATGCAGGCTGGTTCAAATTCTTCTAGAAATTGGAAAGGTCAGACAATGGTGTAGCCATGGAATTCGCAAAGAACCTGGAAAGGAACTAGATGGAAGTTAGAGGACTGAAATTGGAGGTCACAAAAGAAGTTATTGCTGGAGTAATAGGATTATAGGTAGAAGGGAAGATATGGTTCACTAGGAAGGTTAATGACCCCTCGCTAAAAGGGGATTTTCTTCAGGAAAGCGAGTCATTGGTTAAGAAGGGCAGGGGAATTGATAGGTTGTCACTCCCCCAACCATTGGTGGACATTTCTCTCTTCCTCATTAAGTACATTACCTGTGACGGAAGAGAAACAATTGTGTTTAATTACCATTTCCCATTGCTTAACCATCTCCGTCATCAACAACAGATTAACCTACCATATTTCTTGCTAGGCAATATTAGACATATGGTTGCAGCTATAAAAATGGCTACACATCCAGAAACATGTGTCACAAACCACAACCTTATTAAACTCATCATGTTGGATGCCTTAAGCCAACAGGGCAAAAATTTGGAAGAGTTCATGCGAAAAAGGCCTAGGACTACTTGTAGAAGGAAAACAGAGACGGTTGGGGAAACTTCAGAGGTAACAAAGGAGCACCCGCAGCCATTGGTAGTGAGGATCAACAAGAAGTGAGTTGACAAACCAATTGGAGACAGAAGGCTGAAGTAGAGGATAAGGGTTAGCAACACCCAAAGTGCCCATCTACGTTGAAGAAGAACAAGGAAGCAGTCGAACAGGAGGATGAGGAGCAAGCTTAGTTAGAGAAACCTCCTTCATTAGGAAAGAGCGAAACCCAGTCCTTGCTGTCGAAAATTGAAATTTTAGAAAAAGAGATCAAGAAATTAAGGGAACAGTTAGCATTAGGGAAGGTAGAGCCAAGAGCCCCAAGGCTGGATACTTTGGCGGAGGCTATGGATAGGGCTAAAAGGGGAGAAATCTTGGGGACTCTGTGTATAGCCTATGCTGGGAAGTTGGCGGAATTTGGATTCAAAGTTTGTGTGGTAGATGCTACCTCAAGGGAGACTCAAATAAAAAATTGGGAAGCTATTACACCCGAACCTGTCGAGGAGGTTGCTGATATACAAGAACCAGCAACCAAGACAATGCAATCCACAGAGAGTGATCAAGCAATGGATACACAAGAACCCTTTGCTGACACAGTTGTTTCACCTGGAATAGTAGTGGAGGAGGAAATAAGCCAAGTGGAGGAAGAAAAAGATAACATCCATGAGCCAATGGTCACTTCTATTGTTACACAAGAACCAGCAACAAAGACTGAAGCTAGTCCAAAGGTAAACGATGAGAAAAAACATGTGGATATTACTATTGCCACACAAGAACAGTAGTGAGAGTGGAGGTTGACCAGGAAAATAAAGAAACTATGGTCAAACCCAGTGACGAAGCTGTTGTTACACAAGAACCAGTAGCCGAGGTGGGACAATTTCATTCTTAGGAGGATGCTACACTGCCAGTTGATGATGCGTGTGGGAGAATGCCTTGTCATGTTGAAGGATGGCATTCTAAAAGATTGTTGTTGTTGGTAGAGCTACAAAAGTGGAAGCAGCTGGCACTCTCTCCACAGGAGGGAGTGATTCCACTCAACATGCATAAGAATATGATGGATTCCTTGCAAGAGAAATGGTTGAAGGAAGAATGGGAAAGTAAAGAGGAGGCACAAAGCATAGAAAAGTGATAAAGGAAAAAGATGAACAACTGTATTAGCTGCATCGAGAGGTCTCTAACTTAACGTTAGATAAGACCAAAATCTACGACCTCACTCTAAACCTGTTAGCATGCAGGCAGTCATCCCCGTCATACCCATTGTTCTTGTGGGATCGTTATTATTTATTTCAGTTGAGAGAAGTTTATGAGAAAATGTCCTATTTGGGTTCTTTTACCCACACCTTTTTGGAAATTTTTAAGTCCTATGATTTTGATGATCAAAATCTGTTGTGCGAGTTGTTCCTACACAACATGATGTATGAATACGTGAGCACAAAGATGGTGCCGACTATCCTCTCTTTAATGGGAGCTTTGTAGTTGCGGGCATTCCTCTCATTTATGAGAAACCATATTGAGTGGGAAGTCGCTAAGAAGACAATAGAGACGAATGAGGAGAGGGCAACACTATGGGTTTGGGTTGAACCAGGAATGGCCTATGAACTCCGTCAAGATTTTAGGTAGTTCCTAAGCACTTTGAAAAGGAGAGACAATCAACTATCTACAGAAGAAATACTATGAGGGACTACCTCAACTTATTTGAAACAATGAGAAGCCAAGCGCTGGTCGGATGTTTTAAGCACACTGAGGCTTACAGTGCAGAATTGCAGGAAGGGGATCAATTTAAGTATAAGAGTTTTGTGGTTGCTTTTTCATGGGTGTCAGAATATGCCCAGATTGTGCTAACACTAGGGGCATTCTGGATTGGCCTCGGGTTCATATTCCCTCTGATCTGGTTGCCACTGGAGGAGTATCAGCTCGATTATTAGCTATTTGATTACGAAGAAGAATCCTAGCAACGTGAGTTAATGGCTGATCAAGGATTCAGAGCTCCATGTGATGGCACTGCTGCTGCATACAATTGTATATATTTCCATCGGGGGCACAGTAGAAGGGTTTGATATTTGACATGGGGACATGCAATGGCTTCAGTCGGGGGGAGATGTTGGGTGTGGTTTTTCACTCATTTTATGCACCTTCTTTCCCTTATTTTGACCTCTATGTCCTTCACACCTGTGCCCTTATATGACCAAATTCCCCATTTTCTTACCTTTTTCATCCATTTTACTATCATGTTGCTTTACTGTATTTTACCAAATAAATGCAAGGCTTTATTTCTTTTTGAGGCTAACTAGACGAGCATTGAAGGAACATGTTGGGAATTTTATCTTTTTTCAGGTGTTGGCTCATGGAAGCAGACAAGAAGCAGGACTTAGCTACAGGAAAGGGTAGAACAGTTTGTTGTTACACTTTGAATGTTGTTACATATCACTACTACATACTAGGTGTTGTTACAGGTCTGCTGTTACAGGTTGCTCCTACACATCGGTGCTATTACAAGTTGCTGCTACACAACGATGTTGTTACAGGTTGCTGTTACACATAGGGTGTTGTTACACCTTGTGTGGGTCTGCCGTTACACCAACAATGTTGTCTTCAGTTATGCTGCGTCAGCCCGAACCATCAGTTGCTCAATATTGTTGCACCGAAGCTAGAAATGTGGGTACTATTCAACATAACAACTGTCGACAGTAGATTTTTTATATTTTAGGCAACAAGACTCAAGTAGTTGTAACTTATGTATATTTATTTAGTAGTAGGTTGCAACTTCTTTATTTTTTGGATCAGCATGAGAATCGAAGATTCTCATGGCTGATCTATTTCCTAATTTTTGGGATGTAATAGTTATAAAAGGCTCGGCCTTTTATGTATCGGAGGAGATATATAGAAGAGTATTGTTACTCTGTTCCTGTAACTCTTGAACTTATTTTAACATCAATTGGCACAGTGATGTTGTTATTACTTCTCAGTTGACTTGTTAATCACTTTTTTTTGTCTTCCTACTCCTTGTTGAGGAGGAATAGACCTCCTCTTTGGCAAGGATTACAGTGATTAGGTAGTGTACATTTCAGTTTAGTTTATTGATTTGTAGTTTCTCGCTGTTACTACACATATTGTGGATTGCATTTGCTATTGTTTCTATTTATCTTATGTTGTTACATAGAGTTAAATAATAGAGGAATAGTAACCAGCTGGAATAGATGTTAGCTCTAGGTTTCACATGCCTTTATTTCAATAGTTATGAAGTGTGATTTGATTTTGTAGATGTTTTTTATATATCTTCATACATGATTGATTTAGTAAATTAGATCAGAAACACCTTTTACAGTTTTCCTACAATTTCTCATGCTTGGCTGAAGTGTATCAGCACAGATAGTGTGAACTCCATTGAAACAACAAGACCTACCCTGGGCTGAAAATTAATGTTGCAGTCTGAGCCACTTAAGGTTGATAAAATAGCACTACACTCTACTTCTATTGAACAGAGTGCAACTGATATCTACTTCTTGTTGTACCAAGAAACTACTACTGACCAAATAATGAAGATTCCCCCTAATGGGCTCTTCCTATTGGATGGACCCCCTACCCATTATGTATCTATGAAGCCTTGAATCTTCAATCCCTTTGTTCATTTGTACCAAAGACAAAACTGAGTGGTGCCTCTAAGCTATCTCAACACATGTTTAGTTGTCTTCCAATAGAGTTTGGTTGGCTTAATCATGGTTTGACTAAGCTAGTTAACTGCAAAACATATGGTCAGTCATGTGTTCACCAAATACATAAGTGAACCCACAAGCTATCTATAAATAGTAGCCTCCACTAATTCACCTGAGGTAGCATCCTCCTTCCTCCTGTTACCTTCTAGAGGAGTCTCCATGGGTTTGTTGCTCTCCATGTGGAACTTTTTCAGTATCTCATTGGCATTGTTTTTCTGAGAGACAAACAATTCCCCATCTCCTTTCCATACTTACGTATGAATAAAGTAATGCATGAGCCCCAGGTCCTTTGTCATGAATTCTCTTGAAATACCTCTTTTCAATATTTTATCATCTTCTCATCACCTGTTAGAATCAAATCATCGACCTATAATAATTTAATCAACAATTTACCTTCAACCAAAATATGGTAAAGGTTCGCATCCACTTCACTTTTGGTGAATCCCAACCTGGTGAAATAGCTTTCAATCCTAGTGTACCAAGCATGAGGTGATTTTCTTAGTCCATACAATGCTCACTCAAGTTTGTAGACATTTGAATCTCTATTAAAGGTCTCAAATACTTATGGTTGCTCAATATACACCTCTTCCTCAATCATACCATTGAGGAATGATGTCTTCACATCCATCTGATGTATCTTGCATCCCATTAGTCTTGACACTGCTAGAATAGATCTAATTGAAGAGTACCTTCCTACTAGAGAAAAGCTCTCATCGTAATCAATTCCCTCCACTGAGAGAATCCTCTGGCCCTAAATTTGGCCTTGTGTTTCTCCCAACTCCCATTTTTTTCTTTCTTTACCTTGTAAAGCCATCTAGAACTCACCACTAACTTGTGTGATGGTCTTGGGACCACTTCCCGAACAATGTTTTTGATTATTAAGTCACACTCCTCAACCATGGCATCAACCCACACTAATTTCTAAACTAATTTCTCCGATGAATATGGCTCAACCTGTACACTCTTGCTTATTAGTACGATGTAGAGAATGTATTGGTTTAGTGATCTCCTCTATCTCTGTTTTGATGTGGATGCTCCCACATTCTCTCTAGCATCATGCACCAATGATTCAGCCTCTCTAGTGCACTGCCTTCCATCTCTAGAAGTCTCTACATGAGTGGGTGCTTCCACTCTTTACTCCTCTACATGTGGCTACTCCACATCATCCTGAGGTTCCACCTTTGGAGCTAAAATCTCCACATCTCCATGTAACTGAAGCTCCCTCCAAAGGCATTGGGGGAATTTTGAGGTCTAAAATGGGCCTCCTAAGAAAAATGTACAACCAAAATAGACTTTATAATAACAAATAGGATTCAAGATCATGATGTCAACCATGGGGGATGATTCACCATTTTTTGTATTTAAAATGTAAAAAGATTAAAAAATAACAAAATAATAAAACTACTTTTTCAACTCGTATTTTCAACTTATCTCCCTAAGTTTTTACTCACATTTTGAGCAGGAGTACTCATTCGATGACAAATTTATTTCCTCATCCAACTCATACCCATGTTTCATACTTTTTATGGAGCCTGCTATACGAAAAATGAGAAATACATGAAAAAACGTGATTGTAATAATATTTTTCATGTATTTCTCATTTTCCATGTAGTATGGTCCATTGAAAGTATGCAACATGGGTACTCCTTGGATGAGGAATCAATTTTTGTATCCAATGAGTATTTCTGCTTGAAATTTTGGTAAACCCATAGGGAGATAAGTTGAAAATACGAGTTGAAAACATGTTTTTTTCTTTTTTCCCTCTAAAATTTGATGATGTAATCTAATATATTTTATCATTTCCACTAATATTTATAATTTCCGTAAGAGGCCCATTTTAGACGTCAAACATCCCCTAATGGAATATCTCATGGCCTTACCTTCATCGAACATAACATCTCCACGAACCAGTGTCATCCAATTAGATGGCAGGTACACCCAATAGTTGTGAGGTGTATCAGTGTACCCCACAAATATGCCCAACTTAGTTGTTGGCTCTAGCTTCTTTTATGCATCCTTAGTAACATGATAGTAGACTGATGAACCAAAGATCCTGAAGTGTGCTACATCTAGTTTCTTAACTGAAAAATCTTCTTTCGGTGTACTCATCCTAAGAATTTCATGAGGAGGACTTATGTTCTGCAAATAAACAGTTGTGTTGCATGCCTAAGCCCACAAGTGTAGTTGTAGGCCCTGATCATGTAACATTGCCTGTGCATCTCCAATAATAATTTGTTGTTCCTTTCAACCACCTCATTCTACTATGGGTTATGAGGTGCTCTTAACTCCTGTTGAATGCCTTATGATGCACAAAAATTATTGAATTCATTCGACACATATTCTCCATCTTTATTGCTTCTGAGAGCTTTAAATTTCATGCTAGTATCTTTCTTGACAAGTGATTTAAATTAACAAAATTTAGCAAATGTATGATATTTCTTATACATGAAGAAAATCAACACTTACAAGAAAAATCATAAACAAATATTACATAATACCTATGCTTGGTTGTGGAGGCTATTGAGAACGGTCCACACACATTTGAGTGAACTCGATCAAGGATCACTTGTGCTCGATTGTCTTTATCATGAAAGGAATATTTGGTGTACTTCCCCACTGTACACCGCTTGCATGTGTCTCTCTATTCTAGTGTACCCTTGGGAAGCCTTATAGAATTTTTTTGCATGAACTTCAAAGCTCTACGGTGTAAGTGACTCAATCTTCTATGCCACAACTCACTGGTGTCGCGTCTATGTTCCTTCTTTTCCTTTGTGGTCAAAGTAGTGAAGTATTCTACATCCAATTTGTAGGGTCTCTTCCCCCGAACCTGAACCACTTCACCTTTCCTGAGGCTATGTGATGAAGGGAATCCTTTCCCTTGCTAAATATCACATCGTAGCCATGGTCCTCCAACACGGAAACTGAAACAAAATTCTTCTTCAAACTTGGAACATATATGACATATTTTAATGTGAGAGGATTACTAGAATCCCTTTGAAAGGTACTAGTACTAATTTTTTTCACACTATACCTCCCATCATCTCCCATATCAATGCACATATGGAGGTACTTCTCCTCCAAGTCATTGAATAACTCTTTGTTGTTGGTCATATGGAATGAGGCTCCACTATCCAGGTACCACACACTACCCATCACCAATTTCACCATGCAAGTGATGAGGTTGAAATCCATTTTGAATTGTGAAGAAATAGCTTCACCTATCACTCCCCCTAAGGGCTTCTTACTGACCTTCCTGTGTAGACACTTTGTGGCATAATTTCCGAACTCATGATAATGAAAACATTTAATCTTCGACAAGTACTTATTCATGCTGCCCTTATTGGAATTTGGTTTGGAATTGGATAAATTCCCCTCCCCTTTCTCCACCTTTCCATCCAAGCCACAATTCTCCTCATCGTCTTGCTTGGATGAGGATCCATCTCTCGTGCTTTGCTAAATCTCTTCTTGTACCAAGGCAGACCACAACTGCTCCCACTATGGTAGCTTCTCCCTCCAATTAACTAAGTCCTAGTAATTATTCCATCTCTTGGGAAGGCCTATAAGTGCTAGGCTCACCATATCATCTTTAGTAAGTGTAACACTGAAACTTCCAGTCTCATTTCGACATTCGGTGAACTTGGTCAAGTGCTTCGATATTGAGTCATCCTTCTCCATCTTGATCTTTTTGAGCTTGTCCTTCAGTGCTTACTTTCTGTGGTCACTTTTATTTTGAAATAGACCTATCAAAGCCTTCAACATTGTAAATGGAGTTTCCTTACCGTGGAGGTTCGAGAAAATATGATACCAAAATCCTTCTAGGATAATCCTTCTAGCCTTTGCCACACACTTTCTCTATTCTACCAGATCTTAAGCATTAGCTGGATTAGGAATATCTTTGTCTATTAATTCCTTAAGCATGTTATCTTCCAAAATTTCCTCCATCCTATCCTTCCAACCAATATAGTTCAACTACCTTCAAGGGCATATTCAAGTCTCAATCCGTAGAATGACATCTTGCTGGCTCTGAAATATGAAACTGTAAATTCAATTTGTCCTTCAAAAGACAAACTCATATTATCCTCTTCTATATTTATTTCAACTTTGATACCATGTATGAATTCCTTGTAGATTCAAACTGTAGATTGTGATATGCTAAAACAATTTACTTGAATCTACTCTACTCATCAATGGAAATAATAAACGACCGATGAAATAATGAGGCATATATGAGACATAATTCAATCACACATAACACAATGATTTCCTAGGGAAAGCAACAGCTAAAAATGCTTCTATGTATATATTAAATTAGTCAAAAAATATGATAATATTACAATGCTTTTCTCAATCCTGAGCAAACTCTGCACTATCACTATCTATCTCATTGCTCCCCATACAAGCTCAAGCAAATACTTAGATAATTTTGTTGCCTACCATGCTCCTATTTCCTTGAGTTTCCCCTTGGGAATTAGCCCATATTTAATTGGTAAATCCCACAATTATGAATTGTGCAATCCTCATAGGCCTTCCTCTAATTGCATGCACCACTTGTACAATTTGGATGATTATACAACTGGTAGTACATTGTCCTTGAACTCCAATATCAACTGGGTATTTCTCCGATCTGACATGCAAGATTTAATTATGAGTGAATCTTCATTTTACTAATCATTTTTGGTTATACCCCACTATTGCAAGTTGCACCCCACTATCGTATGTTACACCCCACTACAATAAGTCACACATCACTATAGTAAGTCACACCCCACTACAGTAAGTAACACCCAACTATAGTAAGTTACACCCCACTACAGTAAGTTACACCCAATTACAACAAGTTACACCCCATTGATGTTGTTTACACCCCAATATTTCTGGTCTCTCACTAATTCCTCCATCTATTGGAATGAGTTTAACTGAATTTAAATCAGTTAGACTAAATTAAATAATTTAAACTCAAAATAAATTGAACCTGTGCTCCTAATTGTAGGAGACACTTTACATGACTCTAGTTAGACCCTCAACTTGAATTAACTAAGATAACTATGTAAAATTAACTTAGTTAACTATTACAAGTTGTCATGATATATTGAATTATAATTTAATTCCTAATTTAATTTAAGGACAAATTAAGTTAGGATTTTCTTGTTGCATTTTCAACAGAAAACTCATGATATTTTACCACCAAGTGATGGAGCTATGAAAACATGTAAAGCATCGTCATGGGAAGAATATTTATGAGAAATAAGAAAGGTTAGGTTTAGGTACATTATTGGAATGATATATAGTACTTTGGATTAGAACATGGAGCACAATTTCATAATCCAAACCATCTCTTTATGATAAATTGTTCACAACACAAATAAATATTACTTCATGTCAATTAGAATGAAGGAAATGGAGGCACCAAGGACTACATAGATAAGAATAAAATATGCATTCATAGTGTATGTGTTAAGAACATGATGAAAAGAGGGTTTGTGATGACAAACTACAAAGGTCTTAAAACAACCGTAAATCTGGTCCCATATTTTAGTTTTTCTAGTGGACAAATAAACATCTATAATGACATGGTTATAATGTAATTGGTATTTTTGAATAATGTATTTTTTTGGATATTTTATTTGCCATGTAATTCACTTGCCATGCATGCTTTTATCTCTAACACACATATCATACATTTAGTCTAGAGGAGACTATGGTTTATAAGTTATATTATGTTTGTTATACGAACATAGAAAGAGACGGAGGTGAAAGAACAAATGTGTACACCATTTGATGCAGTGAAGGATAAGTTTATGAAGAATCTGTTATTGAATGGGCATATGTACAAAGAGTACTTTTTGACATGTATATTCATAACCTAGAGAACAATCCGTAAACTATAAGTTTGTGATTACAAACTGTAAATGTATTGAAATTGTTGTTAATCTAGTCTGACATTCTATATTTGGCACTAGAAAAATATAAGCTTATATAATGATTGACATGTTGTCTAATTATATATTATGAGCAACTCTTTCTTGTTTTTTGGATTTTACATGTCATCCACTTATTATATATCGTTCAGATAGACATGATTTATTGCAAACATAACTATCGTTTATAAGTTGTATTAAGTACCGTATACAAACATGGAATGAAAGATAGATGAAGGAACAAATGTGCATAACTTCTGATATAGGAAACATGAAGAATCTAATTTTGAATGGGAATTTGTCCAAATAATGGGTCTGGACATGATTGTTATTATTTCTTAGATAATATAAGTCAATGGAAGGAAGTATGTACTTATGTATAAAAAGTTGTAATATTTGGCACTCTTCAAATGTGGTGAAGAAAGATTTGTTTTCTAGGTGAACTTAGTGACCAGGGCATCTAATTATCAACCACTAAAAATAGAAATATCATGCATGTTATTGCACAATTACTAGCATGTTGATGAACCCCATTTTAATTAGTTATTGAGTTGAATGAAATTGAGGATCACCTATTGAATGCCACATGATTAAACTAAATATGCCTCTTGCAACAAGTATCATAGGATATTGCTTTATTCTCTTGTTTCTCCAAGATTTTTTACCCTAATACCATTCCATTCTCTTCCCTTTAAAATTTGAAACAAAAACCCGAACAACGATAATGTTATATCTGTTGACCTAGGTTGTCATTGATGTCAATATGGAAATATTCTAGATACTAGATGATGATATGAAGCCAAGGGGAAGCAGAGAAGATCCATAAAGAGATAGGAGTAAGGCCATCAGGATAGCCAATCCATAAGAAAGAGTTTGTTAATGGAGGAGTAAGCAAAGGAGGCATATCAAAGCTCTTGCAGAATATCAGAACAAGAGATGGATATTGCAGAATATCATAGCAAGAGAGGCATATCAAAAAGGGCAGAAGCCATCAAGGTATGAAGGTCTAAGGGTAGGTCTTTGAAAGACACTGCCAAGCCAAAGGAGCCACATTGGAGCAAGAGGAGCTAGAGGAGGTAAACAGAGCTATCAAAGCTACAAGAGGAGCCATATATATCTGTCATATATATATGCCAAACAAGAACATATCCAAGGAACAAACAGGAGCAAAACAAAGCTATCTGAGAGCATATATGGATGAAGTTATACTATCGGGAGCTTCAAGAGTAATATAGTGTATATGCAGGCGAAATACACTAGCGAGAGCTATCGGAGGCCAAAACCCATATATATATATGGATTTAACACTATCGGCGGCAAAAACATATATA
>APFE030214038.1:10606-43967 GCA_000404065.3 Pinus taeda | reverse complement strand
CATCTCACAGAGATTATGTGGCAGCCATGAAAAGCCAAATAGAGGTAGCTGAGGAAGAAATTAACCAACTAAAGAAAGTCGCTGAAGACTTGAAGGCAGAGCTAAGCCGGGTACCTGATAAATAAATTCACTGTTCAGGAAAGGGTTATGTCTCAAACTTTTGTTAAATTTTGCTTAATCTTGGTGTTTTGAATATGTTTTAATCTCTGCTACATATATCTAAAGGTCAAAAGGAGTTTTTGCAATCAAGTGGCAGAGCAGTAAAAATCTCAGGAAAAAGATAAACCGTTTAAACAGTTTCGCAGTTTCGTAGCGCGCTACAAAACTGCGAAACTACTGTAGGTGTTGTTTTTAATACAAGCAAACAGTTCGATAAGATAATCAGAAATTTTCAAAGAGAACACCTAAGTGACATGTAAGAGATCAAAGGAAGCTACCAGGCCATTCAAATTATGACAGGTGTACCTTTAACAAAGGTGAAATGTTTTGACCTAAGTTTAAAGTTTTTGATTATAAAGTCACTTTATTATCGGTCATTAGGGTTTGGAAGGAGCTGCATATGAGGAGTTTTGTCTTGCACACCTGTCCATCAATGAAGCCTCCAGCACATCAGGAACATGGTAATGCTCTATATTCTTGGGCTATTAAAGAGCTAAAGACATGCTGCTACATATTCGAATAGGTGGTGGAAGACTGGAACCAAAAAACAAAGTATTTCTCCTAGCATCACTGAACCATTAAAGCATTTAGCATCCTAGGCCAGCATGGACTATTGAATACTCATCTCAGCCATCTCAGCCCAACTGAAAAGAGACCAGGTGTCTAGAATCAAGAAGGAATCATGCTACGAGGAAGATAGAGTTAGAGTTATAGTTAAATGAGGACTCTTTAAACTCCAGTTAAGCACTTTGTTGTATTTAATGATTAGTTACATAGTTGTTAAGTGTTATTAGAGATAAGGATCGAGTTATTAAATTCCCCTCATGGTGGAGGAGGAAACTCGAATTAGGTAGAAGTAAGAATGCTATAAATAGCTAAAACAAGGATGTAACAAGGGTTGGATATTTTATAAAAAACAGAGGATTGTTTTGGCTTATGTGTAAACAGAGTTTCAGTAATACAAATGATTGCTTTCCTTCTCAGGATTCACAATGGATCTTCTTGTTCAAATGTGTGATGGTATATTTATTTAATGTTCTTTTACAATTTTACAAATGCATAATCACTCAGAACTCATTGATCATGCTCTGACTTCCTGTATGCCTTTGCAAACTATGGTTTCATGTGAGTTATGTTTGAACATTTAGATGTTAAGTGCCTTGATTTCTATGAAAAGATAGTGTTGTTGTTTACTAAGGTATGAGTGACTCCATAAGCCCAATGGGAATCAATTTAATATTTTGTCCAGCCAGCATACTTGTTCATTGTATCATACAAGAGTTAGCCATCTTGTCATAGGTCAACATTAATAACCTTTGAGAGAGCCCTCTCAGGCTAAAGAGGCTAAGCTTTAGGCAAAGTCTGGTTTGAAATAGTTACTCGAAGTTAGCCTGGGCTGCAGCCTTCTAGTGCTTGATTTTGAGATAACACCTTGATTCATAAAGAGAATGGAAATTTTAAACTACTATTTATACAAGGAACAACTTCATTAAACATATTAATGCAAGGAAAACCCTATGAAGAAATTTTTTCATTTAACATGCATAAAGGCTCTTAATAGCGCAACTTCTAATCTTTGGTAGAAAAAATAATAGAAGGTTATAGTGTCGGCCACGTAGTTTTGGCGAGACATCCAATAATATACACATGCACATATGTGAATAGATAAAATAGAAATTTAGTACCAATTTGGTCATGACCAAGAATGACATTGAAAGTCCCAATTCATATAACTCAAATGAGTATGTAAATATGACTATCATGAGGCCTCATAAATAAACCCTAACCTAAGGATATGTCCATCTAGGCCACTAGGTCGATATTTGTAGAATAAATTAGGGGATAAATAAGCACCTCTCAAAGTGATGGTAGAGAAGTTATTTGCAAACCAAAAGCCAAGCATAACCCCAACATTCATAGAAAACTAACCTACAAGGAGAATAATTACCTGGGTCAAAAACGAGTTTATAGAGACAGGAATAAATAGAAAGGGGAGGAAATTTGACATTTGAATTACTACCCATGATTGAATGGAATGGAATGATGTTCCCAAATATACTCATGTCACATGGAATAAATTTTTAAAATCAGTCTCACTCTACAAGTAATTATATTATGAAAAACATGAGAGTTAGTGTTATTAATAAAAATGTTACCCACAAATAATTATTGTCAAAGTCACATTAGTAAAGATTGAAAATGGGTCAAAAGACAAATTAATGTGTCGCCATGTCAAACCGCTTAAGAAACGGTTGGGATTTTATGTGCAACAAACAAATTGGTTGTGAATAAGTTAAAATTCAAGCAAGTGGTGTAGAGAGGGGCAATATAGATCAAATACCTTGAAGGAATATGGAAAAACTAGAGATCCATGTCAAAATTGAAACCTTAAATGCACCATGGGTCTTAGTTTGTGCCCATGTTGCTCGAGTGGAATTTATATGATGAAAAATTGAGGCATTGAAAACCCTTTCAGAAATTACAATATGAAAAACCCTTCCTCTATGTAGCTAGGTAGACTAGAGTGGCAGAGCTCAGTTGTCAACTCTAACAATGACAAATGAGACTAATGCTCTGGAGCCAAGGGATGGTGGTTACCCTAATCAAACCCAAAGGCTAATGACCATTAATCAAGCCATTCAGATCTCCACCATTGAGCAAGATCAACACTCGGGCGTAGCTAGGGTGAAGGCCCTCCTATCCACACGTAATTATCACATGAAATAAGACCCTCCATGAAGCCATGAGGAGTTTTATTCAAATAGTTGTGGCTCAATATTTGAAGTAACTATGGTGAAGGATGGAAAAAACAAACACAAACCTTACGATCAAGGAAGATAAACAAATAATTAAACCATATAATTTTAGAAGTCTAAGGGTCGAACACTAACAAAGAATGAAACTGACAATTAGAGCAGAGATTACTCTTCTCAATATTCAAAATGACTAAACAGATTACATTGTAAACATCAATAATAAATGAATGAAGTAAAACTTGACACCTATGGAGTAGAACTCAAGTAAAATTGAATTGCCTGTGACACCTACCAGACAATAAAATCAAATGTGATGACACATAATCAACAAATAACTGACAACGAGATTAATATATCAACATCCCCTCCTAATATCAATTTTTACATGTAGAGACACTTACAATGCTTAGTTGTTCTTTATGAAATTCAAATACATTTTATCCCAATGGATTTATGACAATATTTTCTAGTTGATCTTTGGTACCAGAAAAAGCAAGTACTATGTCCCCATCATTGACAAGCTAACAGATGAAATGAAAACATGTGTCAATGTGCTTGCTCCTTTTGTGGAAAACATGATTTTTTTATAAAGAAATCGTTGAAATGTTATCAAAGTATATTGGAGTTGCCTTCTTATGAATATTTGAAATATCTTTCAATAATCTTCTCAACCACACAGCTTGACAAGCTGTTGAATTTGCTGCTACATATTCTGCGGAAGATATTGAAACGATTGATTGTTTCTTGGATGCCCATGAAATCAGATTGGTTCCAAAATGAAAAACATACCTTGAGGTTTTTTTGCAATCCTCTAAACTCCCTGCATAATCACTTTTTGTATAACCTGAAAGTGAACAATTTTCACAATGTGTATAGAACAAACCATAATCTATTGTCCCTGCAATATACCTTAAGATCCTTTTTGCAACCTTTCAATTTGAAACCTTAGGTGACTAAATCAACCTAGAGACAAAACTTGCTACAAACATAATATCAGGTCTACTTGAAGTGCGATATAATAAGCTAACAACTAGGCTTTTATACATTGTGGAATCAATTGGTGGTGCTACAACTTCTTTGCTCAATTTTGTGCTTTCAGTAATTGGTGTATCTCGAGGTTTGTAATTATCCATTCTAAACTTTTTGATGATATCAGTGGCATATTTTTGCTGACCCACAAAAATTCCATTAGAAGATTGGTGAATTTCAATGCCTAAGAAGTATTTCATGACTCCTACATCTATCATATCAAACTTTGTTTTCATTTTTGCTTTGAAATCTTCTAAAACAATATTTCTTGTATAAAGAATATCATCTACATAGAGGAATACAATAAGAATTTTATCTTTATGCATTTTGGTATACAAAGTTTGCTCATGGTTTCTTCTGCCAAAACCAATTTTGGTGAGGTAGGTGTCAATGCAACTGTATCAAGCCCTTGGAAATTATTTCAAACCATACAAGGCTTTCTTCAATATGTAAACCTTATGCTCATGTATTGGAACTTCAAAACTAGGAGGTTGTTCTACATAAACTTATTCCTGTGATATACCATTTAGGAAAGCAGATTTCACATCAAGATGATAGATTTTCCATTTGTGTTGAACTGTTGTAGAAAAAATGGTTTGACAATATCTAACGTTGCTACTAGAGCAAAGGTTTCACCATAGTTGACACCAAATTGTTGTGAGAATCCTTTTGCAAGCAGCGTTACCTTATGTTTCTCAATTTCTCCTTTTTCATTCAGCTTGGTCTTATATACCCATTTTACACCAATTCTGGTTTTGTCTCTTGGAAGATCAGATAAATCTCAAGTCTAATTCTTCTCTATGGCAACCATTTTTTGGTTCATTGCATTTACCCAATGCTTTTATTTAATTGATTCTTCAAAATGACTTGGCTGATATGAAATAAATGAAAATATATTCTGCTCGTCAAACTCATCTTCCTGCTCATATGTTTCTCTGATGCTTCATGTTTTTGGATTGTCTTCTGAAGATGTTGAATTACTGGTGGATTCACTCCTTGAAGATGTACCATTTTTAAAATGGTATGGTTCTTCTTCAACCCGCAATCTTGGTGGTTGTGGTGGATAAAAAAATTGACTTGAAACTTCATCAACATGACCAAACCAAGATTTATTTCGAAAAAAATTTACATCTCTGCTTAAAATGAACTTCTTTGTACTTGGATTATAAAGTCTGTAGGCCTTTGACTGCTCACTATAGCCTACGAAAATACATCTTTCACTTCTATCATCAAGCTTCTTTCTTAGCTTCTTATGAACATGTGAAAAATCCAATGATCCAAAAATTCTAAAGTGTGATACATTTACCTTTTTACCATTCCATGCTTCTTGAGATATTGTATATTGGAGAGTGGTTGTTGGAGATCTTTTGAGAACATACACTACTGTCGAAACTTCTTCATTGCAATAATTGTTTGACAACTTCTTCTCACGAAGCATACATCTAACCATGTTCATTATTGACTCATTTTTCCTTTCTGCTACTTAGTTCTACCATGGAGCATATCTTTTTGTGCTCTGCATTATAATTCCTTATTGTTGAGAAAAATCTTTGAAGTGATTGGAGTTGTACTGTTCTCCTCTGTCAAATTTGAGTACTTTCAAAGGATTTCAACTCTTCTTTTCTTCTTCTACTTTGAATTATTTTAATCTTGAGAATGTATCTTATTTCTTTATGAGAAAATCCACCCATGTCTTCCTGCTATAATCATAAATGAATGTCAGAAAATAAAGACTACCACCAATAGACTATGTCTAAATTGGGCCACATATATTTGTATGGACAAGCTTCAAAGTCTTTTTTCCTCTAGCAGAAGATGTGGGAAAGTTTTCTCTTCTATGCTTGGACAGAACACAAATTTCACAATTACAATCTTTCTCATTCATAGTAGGGATACCAACGACGATTGACTATTTCTGAATTTGACTTAGACTCTTGAATGGTATGTGGCCATATCTAGAATTCCATCGCTGAGACTCATCTATTCTTGACACATTCTCGACAAAAGAATGTGAGATATTTTGACTTGTAAGAGTCAAAGGAAACATCCTATTCTTGGTTTTCTAACCTTTTCTATCAGTCTTCTATTGGGGGTTTTGTTATAGATATAACATGTGTTCCCTTCAAATATTACATCATAACCATGTTCCATCAACTGTCCTACACTAATGAGGCTATGCTTCAGATTTAAAAAATAATAAAAATTAGGAATGTATTTTTTTTTTATTTTGTTTAGTACAGATAGGAATGATACATTTTCCTTAAGCTTTAATGCAAGAATGATCTCCAAGAGTAATTTCTGATGTTATAGAAGCATCAATATAAGAAAGCATATTTTTGTTACTCATCATATGATTGATGTAGCCACTGTCCAACAACCAAAGATCCTTATTGTGAGTGTCTTCAAAAAAATTGCATGAAAGAAACATTGTTTCAGAGGATTCTCCTTCATAATTGGAGAGATGGAAATTGCCTCTATGCTAATCTAACTACTTCTTTTTGCATTCATTTTCATAATGCCGAGATTTCTTGCAGTATTAACAGTGGACATTATATTTGCTCTGTGGTCTGCTTCTTTGACTTTTGTTTTGTGGAGGTCTCCACTGCTCTCCTCGATGATAATGTTCTGATTTTCCTCTGCTTCGGCCTCTACCTCGCTTGTTGTCGCCTCTATATCCTCTGCCTTTGCCTCTACCAAAAGAATGTTGTGCATTGAAAGATTTTTCCATGGAATCTTTTGTCAACTTGAGTCTTGTTTTGTGTACTACAACCAATCTAGTCAAGTGTTCTACTCAAAAGGTTGTAAAAACTTTGGATTCTAAAATAACTATTACAATCATGTAACATTTCTTGGGCAAACTTCGAAGGACTTTGTGAACAATTTTCTCATCAGAAAGGGTTTCACCGATGAGTTTGATCTGATTGATTATTCCCACGATTCTAGTCATGAAGTGATCCACATTTTATGTGTGAGTCATCTTTAGCGTTTCGAACTGTGATCTCAATGTAATTTCATTGTCTTCACTGTATCATTACCTTGATACACAACTTTCAAGATTTTCCAAGCTTCATGTGTTGTGGATGCACTATTTATCTTGTCGAAAATAGAGTCATCAACTGAGTTTTGAATCCAACATTTGGCCTTGTGTTCTTTCTTTTTGAGTTCAATCATTGCATTCCTATGATTATTAGTCATGGCCACCCATGGTTCTTGAGTCTTCTCTACATAGGGAGTTTGAAGTATATCAAAACACTCTTGGGATTGCATAAAAGTCTTCATTATCAAAAATCAAAACTCGTAGTTTTTGCCAAGTAGAGTTGCATTCTATGGCAAAGCGCTAGAGGAAGTCATTTCTTTAAATGCAGAATGGCCTTTTCTTTTAAATCTCCTATTGAACTTAAAAAAAAAAAATTCGTTTTAGTTTCCAAATTTTTATTTAGAAAAACACTTTAAAAAAAATCCTCTCCATTCCAAATTTTTATTCAAAAAAAACTTAAAAATATATAACAAAACCTTTTTTTAATACTCCTTTTTGAAATATAACAAAGCCACCTTCCCTTTCTAAATCATATGGTTTAAAAAAAAAATCTTTAAACATACGAAAGTATTTTGAAAGGAGTCACGAGTACC
This sequence comes from Pinus taeda, assembly GCA_000404065.3. Lineage (NCBI taxonomy): Eukaryota > Viridiplantae > Streptophyta > Pinopsida > Pinales > Pinaceae > Pinus > Pinus taeda. The sequence continues at coordinate 36,393 of APFE030214038.1, read as the reverse complement.
ATCCTTAGAACTCGTGAAGTTTGACTTTTGAATCAAAAACCAAAACTGGAGTGTTTTTCCTTGTACATTAAACGACTTAACTCTTTGACAAAGATTTTCGGTGGCTCGTGTTATTGTAGAGCTATAACGCAGCTACCGGCACCACTATCCCGCGTCAATTGGAAATCGGTGTAAAGAAACTCTTGTCTAGCTACTCAGAGTTAGTAACGCTATCGGTGGTCTGGTACTTTGGATTAGCGTTAATAACGCAATTGATCCAAATAATACAGTGCGTTATCATAGCAATTTTTTTCATTCGATTTTGAGCTAAATTTTCTTCAATGACCTTCTGTGGCTTAGAGATAGTTGGCTTCTTGCTCCTTTTTCGCAGGTTTTTTCAAATTTTTCCTGCTCCCGCGAAGAGTCTAGTCTTCTTTTTTTTTGCCTTTTTTATTTAGATCGTGTTGTTGCTCTCTCAGGAAATCTTATACAAACTGGTTTATCTTTTCTTCTGGTGCTCTCAACCAGTCTCACACAGCTTAAGCTATACCATGACAAAGAATGAAACCGAAAAATGGAACAGAGATTACTCTTTTCAATATTCAAAATGACTAAATATATTACATTGTAAACATCAATAATAAATAATTGAAGTAAAACTCTACACCTATGAAATAGACATCAACTAAAACTCAATTGCCTATAACACTGAGAAGACAATATAGTCAAAAGTAATGACACCTAACCAACAACTAACTGAGAGTAAAATCAATATCTCAACAAATAATATCAGTGCCACAACAATGTTTACACACCTTCTTCTTTAATGGATTGAGTTAAAGAAATAAAAATATATAAACAAACTATACATTGTTACACATAAACATACCAAACATAATCCAACCTTTTGATAGGGTGATGATGGATGCAAAGCAACTTGATTCACTATAATATAAAAATAAATGGTACAATAAGGAAATATAGATAGATATGGCCCACCATTATTAATAAATGTTGGCTGTTAAACCCAAAAGAAAAAGGTATGGCAAAACATTATTAATAAACGTTAGTTGTTAGATCAAAAGTAAACGCAAGGAAATATAATGCCATTGGTGCAACAAAGAATAATGTAATTTGATTGAGGAATTATATATACCAATGTATCCACAAAGGGAAAATTTCACTAGTCATTTTGTAATTACATATTCCTCATAGTAAATTGATATGATTCTCCATGTAAAAGTTGAGAGATGTTACGTATGCATAGCGCTACACCTTATTCCTATCATTTCCTCGGCTCGGTAATGAACGCGAAGAGTCCAATCAACGTTTTCCATCCGATTTCTAATTACAAATAAACTAAAATTTATTTACTTCTCATTAACTTATGAAAAAAGTGAAAACAATAATGACCATGCGATAGGTCATGCTGTATATTGACAACAACACTTTAGTGCTACAAATTTCTCGATGGTAAATTGTTAGAAATTACCCATTGATCATCAGTCAGGAATTTCGCCATTGTAAATTGTAGGATTCCTTACCGGAAATTCACTTCAGTTGAACTTCGTTAAATCCACAGATGGATCACACAGATACATCTTTCCCTGTTTGTCAAAATTTTCCCATCTAATTTGTTCTTTATAAAATCGAATTTCGAATTAAAACTAGAACTTTGTAACTATAGTTTGATGAAAATATTTACTCCTCGTTGATCATAGAGGCTGACTAGATAGTGCACATTTTGTAAAGGGGAATTTGGATGAAATTTCTGATTGCTGATAAATAAATCCCAATTTTTCATGATCAAACCATATGTAGTATATGTACTAGTATATTTTCTTCTAATATAACAGGTAGTTTTTTTCTTCTGATTTTTTTTTGTTAAAACTTAAATAATAACCATGAATTGTTTCAATAGTTATCCCGAAATTTAACCGGAAAAAAATGATATTGACAACGTGAGAGAGGCGGCCTTAGAATTTAATTTTCATAGATATAAATATATGGAGAGCGTCACATCATAGACGAAATGATATTGATCGACAACCATATATGAAAATGAATATGAAAGCACCATGTTAGAACAGCGGGGAAATTTTTTCATCCCCATAGATAACCCACAAGGGCATTTTGAATCTTAGGTCCAGTTTTAAAGTCCGATATCATCATCCATATTACAAAATGGCGAATTGTTCCAAACCAGAGGAATCTCATCAACTGTTTCCTGATTCATCAGGTTGGGGAAAATCGTGTCCTTGTCAGCGAATCCTTTAGAGAAGCCAGAGCAATCTTCAGTTAAATTTGCAGTATTGTTTTTCGTGATGGGTGGTTGATTGTTGCAATAAAAAATATATTGGCTATTTTCTGTTGCAACTTCAGCAGCAATTACCTCAGAGGATAATGCCCGATCCACTGGACCTGGAATAACTAGGGGGATATCATCGAAAAAATCCTGGCTCATTGGACTGGAGAAAATCATGTCAGAGCAGTCTTCAGTTGAAAATTTTATGGTTTCGCCTTCCATGATAGGCGGCTGATCACTGCTATAAAAAGGGGGATTCTTATATTCGAGATTTTCTGAACCTACTTTTGCTGCGCTTACCTCAGAGACTGAATTCCTGTGATTCGCTTGTCTCTTCTTCTCCTTTGATTTATGGCTAGATTTCCCTGTTAGTCTCTGAACCAAAGTCCGAAAATTCTCCGGCTCAGTTTTGATAATCTTGGGTTCATAAACATGCACAATACGTACCTCTGGGCCGATGATATTGTTGACCCGTGAATATTTGCTTGAACATCCCTCATCCTTGGCAGCAGAATAAGAGCTGGAAATTACATTAGGCAATTCATTGGCAGCCAAAATGGTATGAGATTCTGAACCAGACTTCGTTGAAGCTTCTGACATCTTCGAATGTTCCATAACCCTCCTACTGTTTTATTTTCTCCCTGGTCAGGGATAATTAATCCCTCCTTATGCAACTGTGAACTCAAGGGTTTAATTTCCTCTTGGTGCTAGCATAGGCAAATATTTCCTCCTTTGGATTAAGGCCTGACGGATTGCTCCCACCTTCACAATCAAATTCACTACGGGCATGAATTTTTCCTGTTAATCTGAAGATCAAATATGAGAGGGACGGATGACTTCCAACGACAGAAATTAATTCTCTGACTTGAGCATTGGAAATAACGAAATCATATGTTTATTCCAACTATATTCATCTTTTTCTGTCAGAAAAAATATTCCATATATATAGGCTTCAAATTGAGGAATTTCCCGTGACTGAAAAACCATACCGTTTCAACTCACTTAACGGCTCAGGTTGAACATTTAACTTTGAGACCTTGGTCGTATTAGAATCTGGACGTTGTCCTTCTGACACGTTGTTTCCAATTCAGACTTTTACATGGACTTTATGAGTGAGCAACATTGAAGCTTCAAGTTGTTGAACCAGTTTACTGGAAGGCCTTGGTGGACGAGGCCAGCTTTAAGCGCTCTGAATTGTTCAATTATAAGAGCCGAAATTATCTGACCTTTTTCGCCTCTCTTCTACATATATTTTCTCATGGTTTGAATTTATCATACCAACTAGTATGGTACGGAGTAAACAGTGATACCGTTGATTCGTTCATGTAGAAGCTAGCTTTATCACTACTGGTTCAGATAGGAAATTGGTGGTCCCATGAACTAGAATGACGGCAACTCCTCGTATTTGTGAGGACAAACTGTCGACCAGGTGCTCTTTACCATGTTGTCTTGGTCAAGGTTTTTGTTAATATGTCCAGTATTGGAACTTGTCACAAGATTGCGACTACTCAGATTTTAAATAAATCTCATGGACAAGTAGACGAATCGCCCGTGATTGACATTGTCAATCCAAGCCCTCTCTCGAATGTTTCATTTTCCTTTTGGTCTTTCCGACTCAATTTTTCGCATTTATGGAGGGTTAGTATGGATTTTGGCGGATAGATAACAGAATAAATAAATATTAGGAATATTGCATTCCCCTTCTATATCAATACGGTTACATGATAGATAAACTTATTTATTTTTTAAGTTTTTAGTTATTTTTTAATTATGTTGATTAGTAAAAGGTTTCACGATGGAAACAGTGAGAAGTTGTTGATTATGTTTAGAAAAAACGGGGTGATGCAGATTAACTTACATTTTAAGAGATTGATTTATATTTTATGTGTAAATGATCTTGATTTTGTTTTACACTTAATTTCTCTTAAATAATAATTTAGAAATTTCTTCAACTAATAAGAGATAAATGAAAGTATAATGCAGAATGAGAAAGTGAATTATGTTTTAAAGTGTGAATGTTTGTTTTTTTGTTACATTTTAGGTTTTTTTGAAAATAGCAAAAGTAAGTTAAAGTTATTCGCGGATTAAATTTTGAAATAGTAAGAGGGGAATGTTTATGGTAATTGCAATTAAGTTATGCGGCCATAGTTGCTTCATCGTGGCAGGAAGGTTGTTGTTGTTCCATTTCATATTTCATTATATAGTATTTAGGATTATGGTACAGAGATATTTTATTAGATTATTATGAATTATGGAAAACTATTGTTTTTATAAATTTAGTAATAAGATATTTATAGTGTTTAGAAATAGTATTTATTATATAGTATTTATGATTATGGTCTAGAGATATTTTATTAGATTATTATGAATTATGAAAAATTATTGTTTTTATAAATTTACTAATAAGATATTTACAGTTTTTAAAAATAAATATGTTTTATGATCATGAAAATTTTCGTTACTAAGTATGGTTAAGTTTGTGTTGTAATCAATATAAATATGTGTGATGATTCAAACAAGTTTCTTTGGGACTTTAGAACATCATAGATGAAGGAGATGAAGAAGGAAATTTTTAAGGTGTCTCACTAGTTGATCCAATATGTTATCACAATTTTAGTTAATGGTTTTGAGGCACTCACAGTTTTAGTGTGAACGACAATTTGTAAAAATAGTGTAAAAGCGCTGACACATAGAATTTCAACGCTATTGTAGGATTGTAAAACAAAAATGTGTTGATAACCAAAGTAGCAGCACAAATTTGTAAAAATGTCCAATTAAACTCTCACAATTAGAGTATCAAGGCGAAATGTAAAATTCAAAATTTTTATGTCCAAATCAAAGCATTGATGGAGCACAAGTCAACAAAGTAATGATAATCTATCAAGTGAGCACTAATTAAGAAGATGGTGATATGACGTGAATGGGGTTTTCGGTTTCAATGCCAAGAGGTAATTTTCAGCTAAAAAATCGTTATTTCATGGAAATTTTTTATGTAGTCGCAAGTTAGGTTTATTTTATGATTTACTAGCTGCCACACTTCGAAAGCATTTCCTTCAAATTGTAAAAACCTGTATAATGCATGGTTAACGTGTTGTATGTTTTACGCAAAGAGAACAAATTATTAATTTTCCTAAAACCCTAGATTGAATCCCACTCCTATTTCTAGTGCGAGCATTTGATGGTAACAATTATGAAAAGGAGTGGAAAGTTACATAGAGGAGAGCCCAAAGGACCCAACCTTCTTGAAGACTACCCAAAAATTCATCAACGTTTTCGAGAAGCAGGGTGGGAACAATTTTTCTTCCATTGGACACATTACCATGATGGAGTTATGAGGGCCTTCGTTGAAGGTTTTGATGGCCAAAAAGTTAATGTCAGGGGTATTCCTTTTCCTATTACCGAGAAGGTAATCACAAAAGGCACAAGCCTTCCTACACACAGAGAATGAAGTTTTAAGAATCGTGTTTTTTCTGGAATCGATGTGTCATTTTTCTTGAGGGATGAGTATAAGGATAGATGTTGGCATTTAGAGATCCAAAGATCCTAGTTAAAGGATGACTGACACTGTCTCTTGCATATCACACAATCCTACTTCACGTGCGAGGGATGCTTTAAAAAGGTAAATTTGTACCATTTCTGGTTCCTTGCGCACATCATAGGACATGTCAAGATGAAGACTCCTTATTTTCTGTTAATGAGTCTAAAGCACATGTCTACAAGGTTTAGCGAAAGACCGAATGTTTCTTTGCATTGTATATATCATAAGGGTTTAATTAAGCTATTGATTGAAAACCACTTTAGAAAGGTCAATAGGACTTCAGAGAACTTTCTATTTTCGAGAGGGTTTGTAGAAACTATGAAACTAAAAAGGTGTAGAGGAAAGGAAGTAAAATAAAATTAAACAACCGCAAAGCCTAGAATAGGGGACATTATCCATGAAAATTAGGAGTCTGGAAAAAATAGAGCATGTTCCTCCTTTAGTTCTTGAGTTATGAAAAGTTCATACAAGGAAGATTCTGAGGCTAAGAAAGGAAAAGGATGCCCCTTCTCCTAGTGTACCTCTCCCTGCAGAAACAAAGGTCATTGAACCAACTGAAAAGGTCAACAGAAAAGCCATTGAGCTTAAAAAAGAGCAAAAAAAACCTTACAAAGAACCTCCCTTAGCCCAAATTTTCCGAGGCGGATAGCTCCTACATACAATACCATGGAATAAACTGAGATTGAATATTAAGCTGAAGAAAAATCCTAAGTTCATGAAAGAAGTCATTGATGTAGATAAAACCCCTCAAAAGACTTATTTATAAACAACGAGGAGTTCACAAGTTCAAATAAGCCTAAGAATGTAGAAGGCCCAAGGAAAAAGGTTTCTACAAAGGCCCAAAGGACTAAGAAACATAGAAAAATTAATGTTGACATTTGACTGGAAGTAGCTAGCACACTGAGCTACTTGTTTTAACAACACAGTTTTGATCACCAACTATTCTGATGGAGTTTGGAATAGATGTTGATAATTACATTGTTATTTATTTTCATTGGTAAAATTTTGATGAGTGTTGACTGTTTCAGTGTCATTGTGATTTTGTATCAATTTTTGTAAACCACTAACAACCATGTTGTGAGAATTGTTGGTCCTTATCTTGATTTGAAAGAGTATCAACTGATTGGTTAGCGCTAACAAATCTGATAGTCTCGAAAGGAGGAATTACATAACAAATATCATATTGGGCATGATGACGAGGCACAAGTTCTAGCAAAGCTAGGTAGGATATTAGTCAACAATCTAGACCTTAGTTTCTAGTCGATATTCCAATAGACTATTATATCTTTACATACGTATATTTTTGAGACTATGTATTATATTCATTTATTAGATATGCACTATTTGCTTTTAGAATTTTCTAATTAAGTACATACTAGGAATCTCGTTTCAGTTTGTAAATTTTCTATAAAGACAAAGTCTTTAGAATGAACGACGGTTTGGTTTTTGTTGAAAAAGCTATTATGATTTGTATATTTTGTAATATTTAAATGAAGAAAGTCTAAAGCTATACAATGACTCACGTGTTGGGTGCTCTGAATTTGTTTTATCTAGTTTGATGTGTATCTTCTTACCATAATGTATCATCTTCTAATGATTGAATGAAAGAACATAAACAAAATTCGTTCATTGCAATTCTTTGTTTATAAACTCAATTTTTTTCATTCTTATTTCTAAAGTTGGTATTGGAATTCATCTATTTGATTGCCCTTCTCAGTGGATTGTTCCTCTCATATTATTCCTTCCATTACAAAAAAATAATGGTCCATAATGACTCAGCTACCTTGTCTTTCTTGACTGTTTTAGTGTGATCTTACATTAAGCCAAAATAGACTCCACTTCCCCATGGTGTTTCTTTTTTCCCATATTTTAACCAAAGCCAATAACTTTTACATTAACGTGGAGAAAGAGAATTTAACATAACTACTATTGTTGTGACATAGGGTAGTGGAGTTTGAGGAGAGATCCCCCTCTGGATTAAGGGAGAAATTGCAATCCCAAAGTAGTTGGAGGTTTCCTTAGATTTTTCTGCCAACTTCCATGTTTTTCTCTAAGTGATAACGCAATATATATCACATCACCCAATAGGCTTTATTAATGTCTAAAGTTCTACATTAAATAGGATGTATACTATTAGGTGATTTCTCGAGATTAATCATCAACACTGGTTGGAATTTTTACAAGGGTTGTGGGTGGTAAAAAACATTGTTTAATCCAATAAAATAAATAAGAGAAACATATATATTGCTAGGCTCCTACCATAACCTTCTTAGTTAGATACTTTACCAATGTACAATGCCATCTTCATTGAATAAGGGAAATCAAATAGTTAGTTGTTATTCATTATCAAAAGGGTATGTTTTAATAACACAGTTTGAATTAGTTGGTTAGCCCACGTAATAAACATGTCACATCTGGTTAACATTCTCTGTGAATAGTTGTGTATACAGTCGAAGGTTATGCAATGATTTACTAATGAATTTTGTTTTTATTTGAAACACAACTTTTTGAGGCTTTCCACTTGAAGAGGTATGTGGACATAACTCTTTAGTTTCATTATGAAAGAGATATTTCTTAAGGTATATCTCACTTTTGTCATGTGTTCTTGGTTTCTTCACTATACATTATGTAAATTACACTAAAAGTGTTATCGTATCACTTTTTTTAACATTAACTACGAGAATGTTTTGATACAAAATAAGATATTTTTTTACTCTTTTTGTTGATCTTTGGAAAAAAAAGTGGGTGGTAGCGTTTAGGTCAATTTATTAAACATTTTATGTGTAATTTAGAGAATCCACATTGAGAATTGATTTCCCCTTGAAAAAATCCCCAATTTCAAAAAACAAAATGAAGCATAGAAACAATGTTATCCATAATTTAAAATCAGAATTTTTTAAGGCTTTTATTGTTAACCTAATTATCACACGTTTGGAAATTGATCACAAGGGCTCAGAAAAAACCTAGAAACATGGGACTAACCATCTACTTGATGAAATGGTAATGGTTTGGATATTTACTAATGCATGTAGATTTTGGTGTACTAGAAAACCTCAACATATTATCAAAGGCCTTCCCTATGTTTGGTTCTCCCAAGTTACATTAGGAAGTGGGGTGTTGGACAAACTTATGCACCTCTAGGAATCAATCATGTTGACTGAACACCACCAGGTAACATGAGACTATCTACACACTCAACATAATGGTAAGGATTTGGAAGTTTATTAATGGTTTGGTTTTGGTGTAATGGAAAACCTCAACATTTTGTAGGGTCATGGTAATGAATTTCACATATTGCATATATTTTAATAAAGATAATACATTTCAATCAAGCAAGTACCAATACATACAAAGAAGTTATGGTATTTTATAATTGATAACATAGTAGTCAATTTGATAAGTATAGCAAAATTTGTGATCATTTTACATTTTCCACTCCAAACTCTACCTTGTACAAGTTATTTTCTATTGATTTAAAGAGATTTTTGTTGCATTAGAAAACTCTTATATATATATATATATATATATATTATATATATATATATATATATATATATATATATATAATTATATTATATGATGTTTTTTAAGCCTTCAAATATCATATTTATGTTTTATTGAAACATGCAAAGCTATGGAAGGGAAAGACTACATAGGGAAAATACAAGTATCATGTTGTTCCAAATTCTTGTATCACTAATTATTCCCCTAGGTATACTAGAAAATAACTTTAGATGAGTTTCCCATGTTTTTATTATAGTATGTCAAGAGAAGTTCTTCAGGAGGCCACTCCCTAGTTCCCACGTAGTCAAGTAATATGGCTAAGGTAAGAGATAATGCTTCTTATTTATTTCCTGAGATATTGGATTAAGTAATACTTTTGGACAATAAAAGTATACTAAAGAACCATAGAACCTAGCACTACATTTCCCTCAATACCTGGTAACCTTTTCTAGTGAACTAAACCATGATAACTATACTAAAGATAAGACACCTCCTACTTCCCTCGAAAACATGAACACCCACTCTAATTAAAATAGGAATATAAACCTAGTAAACTTATTTAAGTTGTTGGATGACAAGAAAAATAATAATTAGTAGGGACTAACCAAGTTGAATGATCAATTAGGTAAGTTGGATGAGAAGGAGAAAAAAAATTAGGAAACACTGGTGACATTGAAAATATCTTTATTGAGATGTTTCTAAGTGTGTTAGCTAAGGGAATTAGAAGAAGAAAACTGAAATACATATGACATTGGCTGATATCAAGGAGAAACTTCTAACTCAAGGATATGTTGGTCCTCTAAAACTTCTTTGGGTGCACATAGTAAGAGATTGATTGATAACAACAAATGGTACTATTCTTCTAAGGTGGACTTGAACAAGTTTGATGGTTGTAAGCCACTAGGATGGATCATCTACATGAAATTTTACTTCTCTCTCATAGTAATTATTAATGACATGATGAAAATTAACATAAGGATTTTGTGTTTATATCTAGAAATATTTTAATGGTAGGAATGCCATATAAAAAATATATCTAGGGGTACATCTCCTAGAGTGAGTTTTTTAGATATATCGAGGCATGCTTAGAAAGATATACTCACGATTTGTGAATTTTAACAAGTTATGTGAACTAGGCTTAGTCCCCAAATTTAGGAAAACCGTTGAGAAATTAACCACTCATTTAGAGAAGTTAACATGTTTCTTCTATAAAGAATATCTCAGTAGTGACATCAAGGAAAACCTTCAAGAACATGACATAATACAATAACCTACTACATAGTTGTAGGCAATTAAAAGGGCACTAGAAGCTAATACAATGATCAATGAAAAAATTAAGAAACTTACACTCATTCCCTAAAATTGTCTTTAGCTAATTCCCCAAGAACAAATCCTACTTGTTTCTTGAATTTATAAAGATTATCTCCAATAAAATTTGAAAACCTTGAAGTCACAAACTTTGTTATAATTATGATGAAAAATATGCTTTAGGTTATAGATGTAAAGCATGGAATTTTGTGAAAATCGATATAAGCATGTAGCGTCGAATTTAAGATGTAACTACGAAAGAGACACTAGAGTTACAAATTGAAGGCACCAAATTTCAAATCCATCAATTTATCTAACCATAATTTCCTCATGAAGAACCTGTAATCTACCTACATAATTATTACGAAATTTGACTCCAAAAAATTTAAAACTCACATGTTATATAAGGAACACAAAATTTAGAATCTTATTTGACAGTAGTACTACTCAGAATTTCATTCATAAGAGAGTGACAAAAGAAACAATTTTTTTTGTAAACTTAGTGAATTTTTTCGAAATGGTAATTTCTAATGTAGTTATGATGAAACATAGTGGAATATGTGAAAAAATCACATGTGGGCTATGTTCAAAAAGTATTACAGTGTTTCATTCCGATATCTTGTTCAATGTCCCCATTGAGTGAGGATTTCATAGATAGCATAGCCAAAGGCATATGTCTCCATCTCAAATCATTGTTGTAGGTTTGGCAGAGTGAGTATTAGTGAAAAACACAAGCAATGTTTTAGATTCCCAAATACTTTCTTTTGTAATGAATACTAGGAAAATTTTCATTTTTCTCCATCCTTCATAACTTGACTTAAAGGGTAGGTGATATGAGAGAACCCTAACGCCCACCTTCAGTAAAAATTAGAAAGTCATGGGAGGCTACAAAGATCTGTTATATTTATTAAGGCTATCCAATCCCGAAAGAATTGGACCTTGGATGGGTCCATAGGAACCCCATGTTCATCTATAATGTGCCCTAAATATTGAATTCTATCCATGAAAAATCAGGATTTCTCGATATTGGAATAGAACTTGTGTTGCTACAGGGTACTCAAGATATATTAAATGTGGTTCATCTACTAAGGAAATGGATGCCATCCAAATATAAAAGTACAAAATAGGTTGTGAACAACTGTGAGATTTCATCCATCATTTTCGTGAAGGTTATTGTAACATTATTCAAGCCAAAGGGAATGAGAAACCACTCATAAAGACCTTCTTTAAAATTGAAGGTCATCTTCCATGCGTCAATTTATTCAATTTAAGCCTAGTGGTCACGTGACATCAAATCAATATTACTAAATAATTTCCCACCCTTAATCTTTTCAAGAAGATTGTCAATCCTAGGGATATGTTATTTTTTCTACACAAATATCTTGTCGAAGGCTCTATAATTAAAATAGACTCTCCATGTCAAATCCTTCTTTTACACCAACATAATTAGACCCCTAGAAGGTGAGGAGATCCATCTAATGTTTCCCTTTTTGATGATCTCATGAATATGATCTTTTATTTCCTCATTAACCATGAAAAAGAATCTATATTTTAGTTCGTTATGTAAAGAAGCACGAAGTATCAATTCAATTGATTATTTGGCTTGGTAGTATAGACACTCCCCCATAGGTGGACCAAAGATATCTCTATATGTCTCTAAAATATTTTCCACTTGGTTGTTTTTGTAGAGAGGCCTTGTCTTAAGGTTTTTTTGGTCATAGTAACTTTGTTTCACCTTCTAAATGTATGATGAAGAGGACTTTATTTTTATTCTAAGATATGTTGTGGAAGACTTTTGTTGATATCAATGAAAGTGTAGTAGTTGGAACTACCTCTAGTGCCATGTAGAGCTACCCTCCAAGAATGAAAATGACACTATGGGGGTGAGACTCATAAATGTTGTGATTTTTCCACATATACAGTTCTTGTAAAATAAAATCACAAATTTCGAGTGGGGAAACATCACATAATACCTATTATTTGAAGGGATTAATGTTTTATGATAGGAAACGTTATTGTCTAGCACAAAAATCTTCTCCATGGCTCAAGAAACTAATGGTGTATGGTCGACGATGTGATGTATTTGGTAGCTCCAACATGTTGATGGCCTCAAATAATATCAGGTTATTTTATCTTTCCTATCAAGGGTGAAATGTAGTTGGATCCCCCTCACCCATATTTCTGAATGGAGGAGGCAATGGGAACTCTCCCCATTCAAGCTCCTATATCTCTTCTATTTGGATACTTTTGGTCACAATGGTAGCACTAGCCTGCACAATGATGATCCAATTTTCCTTACCATGATCAAAACCTGTAATAGCCTCGGTTTAAATGTTCTTGTAGTAGAGTTAATAAAGGAAAAAGAAGACCAAGGTAATGGGACATATATTCCAAGATGAATGTTTCGGAAAGAATAATAGTGGGCATCACTTGTTTTTTATTATGGCTATGGAAATTGGAAAAACAAATGGAAAAGGCTTTCAAAAGGGAAAAAGGATAATTGGCATTTTATTTATGAAAATAAAGGAAATTAGGAGAAAGGGAATGTTAAAGGTCATAGGTTGCATGTGAGGAGGAAAATGAAGGAAAGTAGAGGGAAAATGAAGAAGTGAGAGAGACCAATAGTAAAAGGGCATTAGAGCATTAGTTTAAGGCCTTTTGTCAGTCAATTTTTGGAATTAGTTTCATAAAGGAAAAGAGAACCAAGAGGAGAAGGAAAGAAATCAAGCAAAGGAAGGATAAGGAAAGAAAATGAAATCAAAGGAAAGCAAAGGGAAGCAAGGGAAAGTGAAGGAAAGCAAGTATCAAGCAAGGAAAGTTGGATCAAGAAGCTTGAATGGGAATACTTGCAGGTAACAAGTTGCATGTATAATTTCCTAGCTAGTTATGGCATGCATCGTATATAAATGTGGGTATTCGGTTCATTAATTTATTTAGAATGGGTCTTTCCTGGTTTGATAGTGGTTTCATCCTTGCCTTGCTATTATTGAATATCCATGATGTGATGGGACTCATTCTTGCTTGAGCTCTGTGTTACCATAAGATTTTGGATTTGGGTGAGATGGTTTCAAGAAAATCCCAAGGGTTGGGGGTGGGGATGGTTTTCTCTTGAATCCTTAAGTAGGTGGGTCCAAACAAAAAAATTCCTCAAGGGATGGTGAAGGAATTCTAAGGCATCGAAGGTTGGTTTAGTTTTGTGATCTCGAGACCAGTTTAGGTGATAACATGGTAGTGTGAGGGTGGAGGTGGTTTAACCTCTCAATTCCCTTGGATGTTTATGGATTGATTTATCCCATGAGAACCCACATTCAAGCTTGGAATATGACATGGGGATGATTCGCTGAAGGAAAGAATTGGTTCAACCTAATATATCGTTGAGTGATACATGGAAGTCCCTGACTTTGTTGGCTTTCGCATGTGGTTGATAAGAGCTCTTTTCCCTTGTAACTTATGAGTATTTTGATTATGATAATTGGAACTTCCAGAGTTTTCATTTTGAGTTTTCGATGTTTCGAGTCAATACCATGACCCATCATCAAGAAAAAAAACTAGAGATAAGAAAAGGGAAATGGACAGATAAATAGGAGATGGATGCGCAAAAGAGAAAAGAGCCAACCAACACAGTGAAACAAGTTATTTATTGAATATTTCAATTATTTTATTGGTATTTATAATTTAATAATGATAAATTTATTTATAAAGTAAATTATTTATTAAATCTTAACCTATTTTTATTATAATTTAGTAGTAAATTCAATATTAATTTTATAATTTAATGATCTAATTACAAGAATATTAATATGAATAATAAATTAACTCCATTTTTTTAAGCTTATCAATAATATTAATATGAATAGAGAGGAGTGTTTTCAATTAATATATTTAGTTACTATGACATTCCTACCTATATAAGTAATGAATCTAAGAATTTTAGAAGGTATATTTTAATTAGTCATCTTATGACATAAAAATACCTAGAGCTAATCCTTATATTAATATGCTTAATGTATTATTGTAATAGTTAATAAGATAGATAATAAGTTAATAAGCTACCTTTCTCATAATCAAAATATTCGCCTCAGAAATCTCCAAACTCTAAACTTATGAGTAACTTGTTATTATATAGCTTTAATGGTTGTTCTATCTCTGTTAGTTGTCTGGTTATATGTTGGTTAAAAGCATGCTTTTATGGTAGATTCAATGTATTTCTCTTATCATATTTTCATCTATAAATGAATGGTTATTGAATGCATGAACTAATAGATGTTATTTCAAATATTGTGAGAGGGAATTAGACCTTCTTGATGATTCTCAGATAAGTTTCGTATCTTTATATTCTGACACGCATTCGTGACATGTATATTTCATGTTCACCATGTGTTCAACGGAACGAAAATCATGGTTAGGCCTCGTTAGGTAATGTTATTATCTAAGTTTTGTGTTAATGTCTTTGTCCTAGTGTCATTCATTGTTCTGGAAAGTTTCAGTAAGTTATGGTCAGGGGTTTCGAGACTAGCCTTGAAAAAGTGGCTACAATTTCATGGTCGCATGCACAAAACTAGGTAAGAGAAGACTGTAGTCGCTCCTTTTCAGGCGTAAGCATGTAACTAGAGGGTTATAGTCGATTTTAGGCAGTGTTGTGCCAGTGTCTAGGAGTCCATATCACTAGGAAGGAACTTTAACTCAGGGTTTGGCAACATCGAAAGGTGGGTTAGCTCTTGGCGCTATTATAGATCTTGAGGAAGGTCAGTAAGGTTTCATTTTGTTGACTGCATTTCCGTAAGGTGATCCAGGAGGTTGGGTAATGCCATAGTAGCCCTCGATTCATGTTTATCGTGTCAGGTCATTGAAAGTTGGTAGATATGGGAGGGGTGGTTATCGATTAGTATTAGAGCATTGTTCAAACACTTGGACCGGATGGGCTAGATGCATGCGTTTATGAATGCATTTTCATGGTAATGGTTTTCACGCATTGGGTCATTGTATGAAGTTGGTATTGTCATGCATGATGTTGGCATATTTATATGGTTATGTATATACATATATCGTGATATCTTGGACCGATTTTTCAAATAACATAAGCCTCTCTTGAACATCATTGAGGTATGATGTTGGTTATGGTATCTATTTGGTTATCGGACATGGCATGCTTATAGGAAGAAGAGAATTAGGGATGACAAGAAAATTTGTATACTACAACTCACATGACTCTCCCTACAAATCAGTTGGGCACCAAGGAGATGAGTATTCTCTTGATCAGTTTGAGGGAAGAGATAAAAATTTGTAAGGAATAAAATGATAGGTTGGTTGAGGCTTAAGAAATACTGACAAGGCCTTAGAAAAAGCAAGCATAGGTCAATACAGTGATCCTTCAGATTTTTTTAGACTTGTAAAGACAAGGACAACTAAGGATTAGCAAAGAACATGAAGAAAAGATTAATGGAACATATGGTAGAAGGTCTCGGTCAGGATACAAGTTGGATAGAGGCAACACAGTCAAAGGTGGCATATCATTGGTACACCTAACAGGAGGACAATTATGTATGTGTTTCATTCCAATTCCTCATCCAGGAGAAATCATCATCATGACCATCATCATTATTATAGGAGGATAGGTAACTTGCCACAAGATATTAAGAAAGTTATGCCTCCTACGTTTGATGGAGAGATGAATAAATTAGAAGATGCAGAGGCATGGTTGCTTGGGATGTAGAAATTCTTTCGATTGCATAACTACTCAGAGAAGATGAAATAAAAAATAAATACCTTCAATATTAAATGGAAAGTAGATATGTGGTGGGAAGATGTGAAGAATTTCAAGGGAGTTCAACAAGAATAGTTGATTTGGGATGAGTTCAAGAGACTCTTTAGGAAGAAGTATGTATCTGAAAGATATTATGATGAAAGAGCTAAGGGTTTTTATGAGTCGCAGATGGGTTCCATGATATATGATTTGTTTAATATCATATTTTTAGAGTTATTGAGGTATGTCCCTTACCTCAAGGATGAGAACGCAAATATTTAAAGGTTCATTAGTGGGTTCCCAACAAAATATAGAGACTAAATTGAGTATGATGAACCTTGGTCGCTAGAGGAAGACATTAGGAAATTGAAACATTGTTATCAGTAGTCAAAGCATAAATCTAAGCCTACGAATGATTTGAAAGGGAATGAGAAATTTAAAGGGAAGTGGCCACTGAAGCAGAGAAGACCTCAAGATGTAGGTGAGAAAGAGAAAGTTGTTCCTTACAAGAGGTTTAATGTAGTTGAGATGAGACATGGGTCACACCATAGAGAGTAGCAAAATAGACGTGATGGTAGGGCACCGTCGCAGTGTTGATTTTGTGGCAAAGATCATCACAATAAGGATTGTCCATTTTACTAGGGAGTAAAGCCTCAAGTCTATAGTGCTCAAGAGGCACAGATAGTTGGGATGTTGGCCATAACATTACTCGGATTTATGCGACTATGGACAACAAGAAGGAAAATCACTAGCCATCCATTATACAAAATGGAAGGTAAGGTCTTTGGTCGAGTTGTTCCTATTTTAATTAATCTAGATCTAATTATAGTTATGTTAATCCTGACATGGTGGATAAGTGTGGTTTGAGAAAATAAGTGCATGCAGAGTCTTGGTTGGTGTAGTTGGCTATAGGTACTAAGAAGAGAGTTCATCATTGGGTAAGATATTATGCATTTGAGTTGACTGATATGCCTACATCATCATGTCTAAATGTGCTTCCATTGAAATCATATAGTATGATTTTTGGTATGGATTGGTTGTACCTCCTATTGTGTAGGTAAATCCTCTCTGTGGACATAGATCATCCCTCTAGCCCAATGAGTGGGTCTAGCAACAAATGAGATAATCTACAAGAAACTTTCCTATATTACAATAAAAACAAGAGAAGAGGAATGAGAACTACCTCACTCTGATGCTATAATGCACTCCTTTGTTGAAGATATTAATCGATTGCTCCCGAGTTGAGTCACCATTCTCTTGTGTAGGTATTCAAATGCCATGAACAACAAGGATTGGGCCTAGTTTCACAAATGAGTGAAGCCAATATTTTGTTGAGTAGGTAAATCCTCCCGACAGATAGATACGGTCCCTCTAGCCCAATGAGCGGGTCTAGCAACAAATGAGAAATATAGAAGACACTTTCCTAGATTACAATCAAAATAGGAAAAGAGGAAAGAGACATATCTCACTCTGATGCTATAATGCTTTCCTTTATTGGAGATCTTGGTCACTTTCTCCACAGGCTTAGTCCTCACTAATCATGGCATTTGAATTCATGCACAAGAGGCCATGAATACAACAAATCATAAAAGTGGAACCAACATAATTCAAATGTAATCCACTTAACAAATCAAGGAGCATTAATATAAATGAAGTATCAACACAAACATTTATGAAAAGTGAACCAGTGGTTGTATATATTAATAAAAAAAAGAGCAATTATTCAACCCAGGTATTGATTTTAGTAGACATCCTTGAGTGAATGTCTAAGTCCAAGCTCAATCTCTCCAACTCAAAGTGAATAGCATGTAGGCACTATCTAAGAATAAGGGTGAAAATAACGGAGACCAACCATTTGGGAATGGAAGGGGATAAATTTATCAGCATGGAGAGGGAGTTAGGATCTCACCAATGATAGGGGAAGGTCCTCAGCTAAAGGAGGAAGCTAATAGGGATAAGTTCAAAGGGTAATATTGGGATAATTTGACCACATCCACAATGAACATCATCCATCTCGTCATTCTGGAAGCCTCTAGATCATGAACCTTCTCCTCCACTTTGGGAAAACCTACCTTTTAGTGTTCAACGTGAGTATGTAGGTAAATGTCATGCTCGCAATGTGAGGCTTAAATTTTGCAACTTGCCATCAACACGAGTGGCTAGTGTCACAGTTAGACTAACCTGGAAATTAGGGATTTGAGCTCATTTTCCTGAGGAAAGGCCCATGGAAACTTTTCATTAGTTCTTCAACCAAGATCTGGATTGCATATGAGGATGGGTACAGTACATAGTTTTCAAGGTTTTGGAACTCTGGGGTATGACATAGGGAAGTGGAGGAGGTGTGACAAAATATTGTGTAACACCTCCACAAAACCAAAGTAGATTATTATGAGAACGTTATTGAGTGCCTGGATGATAATGGGGAAATGAGAATCTTGTAGGGAAAGAAGAAGCCTACATAGGCGAGTATGGTAACATTTATGTAATATCGTAGTCGAAGGAAGGGGTGTGTATTGTTTACAATTCATATTTCCAATAACAAGGGTAAGGTTGTGGAGGATGTGGAAGTCCTCAGTAGGTACCTTATCTTGCAATAGTTTTAAGATGTATCGCCAGGAGAGATTCTGGATTTTCCTCCTCACAGGGAAGTGGAATTTTTTATTAAGTTGGTACCAATATAAACACCAACGTCAAAGACACCTTATAGGATGAGCACTCCAGAGCTAGTGGAAATGGAGCTGCAGTTGAAGGAAATGCTTGACAAGGGATACATTAGGCTAATTGTATCGCCTTGGGGTGCACTAGTTTTGTTTACAAAGAAGAAGGATGATGCTCTCATATTGTGGATTAATTGCAGGTAGTTGAATAAGGTGAAAATCAGAAAAGTTACCCATTACCGCGGATCGATGACTTGTTTGACTAGTTGAAGGGAGTAGTCATGTTCTCCAAGATTGATTTGAGATCAGGATATCATCAGGTAAGCATGAAAGAGGAGGAAATATATAAGACTTCTTTTTGGACTAGGTATAGGCGTTATTATTTTGTTGTATTTCCTTTCAGTTTGATTAATGCACTAGCTACTTTAATGTGCTTAATGAATGGTGTGTTGCATCCTTATATTGACTAGTTTGTTATTATATTCATTGATGATATATTGTTAGATTCTAAGAATGAGGAAGGGTGTGTCGAACACTTAGCAACAATATTGATATTTCTAAGAGAGAATTAATTTTATGCCAAGCTTAGTAAATGCAACTTCTTTCACATAGAGGTACATTAATCGAGACATGTTGTCTCCAAGGAAGGCATAACAATGGATCTAGAAAAGATAAGGGTTATCATGGAGTGGAAACTCCTAAGAATGTGGATGAGATCAGATCATTCATGGGGGTAACATGTAACTACAAGTTGTTCATTAGGAACTTCTCACATATTTCCTATCCTATGACATAATTGTAGAGAAAAGGAGAGAAACTTGAATGGACATAGGAATGTGCAACATGTTTTGAGTAGTTGAAGCAGTTGATTACAAATCCTCTAGATATAAGGATTGCAAATCCAAATAAAGAGTTTGGGGTGTGCACAGATTATTTAAAGAGAGGACTTGGTGGAGTCCCCATACAAGATGGATAGGTAGTGTGCTAGGAGTCTAGGAAATTGAACGAGCATGAGAAAGACTATGTGACTCATGATGTGGAGTTCGAAATCATATTCATGCATTGAATATGTGGAGGCACTATCTTCTTGGAAGGAGGTTTGTGTTGATGAGCAATCACAGTGAACTGAGGCACATTTTTGAACAACCTAACCTAAATTTTAGCAAAGCTAGATGTTTGGCTACCCTTAGTGAGTTTGACTTTGAGATTAGGTGCATTAAAGGAAAGGAGAATAGGGTTGCAGATGCTCTAGGAAGAAGAGTGCAATTAAACCATGTTGTAGTTGTGAGCTCTTATGGTATAGATTTACAAGATTGGATGTTGTAGGAAGGACAGTAGGATAACTGGTATCAACAACTTAAACACATGTTACAGCAGGGCACATGTAAACAGGATGTGGATTATCATCTTACGATAGATGGCTTGGTAAGATTTAGGGAGAGGATTTATGTGACATATGACAATGATCTCAAGAAGGTTATTTTGAGGGAGTTTCATTTCAAGCCATATACAAGTCACCCAAGATATTAGAATACATTGACACTTGTGAATAATTTCTATTGTTGGCCAAATTTCAAGAAGGGAGTGGAAATTTTTTTTGCTAGATATCTAGAGTGTCAGTAGGTGAAATTTGATTGCAAGTACCTAGTTAGTTTTGTTACATCCTATTTTGATCCCAGAGTTCAAATGGTAGGTCATTTTGATGCATTTTATTATAGGTTTGTCGAGGACATTGAAACATCATGATTCCATAATGGTTGTAGTTGACAGGTTGATCAAGGTGGCTCACTTCATAGTGGTTAATTCTACTTATTCAGCTAGTGAGCTAGCACTGATATTCTACTTATTTAGCTTGTGTCAGATAAATATTCTAAGTTCACTTACAGCTTTTGGAAGCCATTTCTTGTAAGCTTGGGTAAAAATTTATCCTTGAGTACAACTTACTATCTATAGACATATGAATAGACAGAGAGGGTCAACATGATACTAGACAATATGCTAAGCTTGTATGTTATGCATCGATAATGGAGGTTGGAGGAGTAGTTTCCACTAGTGGAGTTTTCTTACAACAATGGTTATCAGTAGTCACTAAGGATGAGTCTATTTAAGGCACTCTATGGGTAGCATTGTAACACTCCCATAAGTTAGAGTGATCTACTAAACAAGGTACTAATTGGGTTGGACATGTTGCCTAAGATGAAATAGGAAATGCAAGTTACCAAGAAGAATCTAAAGGAAACACATGATAGAAATAAGAGTTGTGAAAATCAACATAGATTTTATAAGGAGTTTTAGGTTGGGGAGCATGTGTACTTGCGCATCAAGTCAAAGAAGATCTCCTTGATGATTCGTTCATATACCAAGCTAACATCTAGATATTGCATGCCTTTAGAGATCATTGAGAGGACTGAACCAGTGGCCTATGGACTTGCAATGCCTCCGACAGTGAAATCTCTTAAAATATATGTAAAGGATGTTGATGATGTGATTGATTCGTCCATATTGTAGGTGAATCAAGAAGGATAATTCTCACTGAAACCTCACTGCATATTGCAACGAAAATAGCTCATGCTCTAGAACTGAACAATTGAGCAAGTGAAAGTGTTGTTGAAGCATTTTTGACTTGATGAAGCTATATGGGAGATGGTTGACTGGATGTAGGCTACGTATCCTTCATTATTTTTTGGTGAAGGAAAATGAGTTTTGGTATATGTACTTATTTATGTATGGTTGTTATTAGAAATATTGGAATGAGCTATGTTATAAAGCTCTAATAAGAAGTATGGTTTTCATGTTTTCATGTTTGTCGTGATGGTGTTTCTTTTGATCAGGTTGTTTGTAGGTTTTAACCTCGTACATAAATTACCTGCATATGAATTCTAAAACAAAAAAATAAACAATGCAACAGCATAACACATAAAACACATATACACAGAGATTTTGCCCTAGATCCCAAAACTGGGACTACTAGCTTGATTTTTCATTATGTTCCTTTCAATGTTACAAAACATATTTATACACGTCAAAGCATCCAACACCATGGACCGAAAACCATCGTGTCCAAAACCATGGACGAAAAACCATCACGTCCAAAACCATGTGCGAAAACCATGCGCAAAACCATAGGTAGGTACATTTCCACAGAGCCTGTAGAGAGGGGCTACCTAAGCCCCTTCGATAGCGGGGGCTGCCACCCCCACTTTTACCCCCTGTTGCGCAATCGACGCAACGAAGGGGGGCATCTGCACCCCCTCTAATCCCCCAGTTAACTATGTAGGCTAGTCGTGGAAAGAATATAACACAACCCAACATTCTCCCACTTGTTGTTTTCTTTCCACAGGGGGCCACAGGAGAGCTTAGTCATTTATCCAACCTTGAAACGCCCATTGTTTCTCTATACCAAGAGAACTTCTTAGAGCTCACAAATTTTTTCAATGCATTTGCAGAATTCTTCAAAGTGTCCACCTTTACCAGCAACACCTTTTTGTCTTCTATCGTATCCCTCACAAAGTGATACTGAACATCAATGTGCTTTGTCTTTGAATGATTAGCAGGGCTCTTTGCCAAGAAAATTGCACTTTGGCTGTCACGGTCTACCCTTATAGATCCTTGTACTAACACCATACCTGAACACAATATCTACAACCAAACTACTTCCTTGCTTGCATGAGTAGTTGCGATGTATTCTGCCTCTGTAGTTGATAATGCCACTACAGATTGTTTCTTACTAATCTAGCTGGCTGCACCTCCAAATAGGTTAAACACATACCCACTTGTAGATCTCCTCGGATCTAGATCTCCAGCCCAGTCTGCATCAACAAAGCCATGAATATCAAAAACTCTTTCCAATCCTGGTCTTCCTTGGTAGCGCAAACCATAATCACTAGTGCCACTCAAATACCTGAAAACCCACTTCACTATTGTCCAGTGCTTCTTCCTTAGTTTTGACATAAACCTGCTCAATAGTCCCACTGCATGTGCAATGTGTGGTCTAGTATAGACCATCAGATACATCAGGCTACCAACTGCACTTGCATATGGAACACAAGACATATCCTCTTCATATTCTTGTGTCTTGGGACATTGCTCAATAGATAAATTTACACCTACAAGAATAGGAACCTTCACCGGTTTACTATCCTGCATATTAAACCTCCATAGTATTGTCTCGACATAATTCCTCTAGTTTAACTAGAGCTTCATCTTTGCCCAATATCGTTTAATTTCCATGCCCAGAATATGGTTTGCAGCACCAAGATCTTTCATGTCAAATTTGGAGGACAATTGGGTATTCGAATCCTAGACAATTTCTTTGTCATTTCTAACCAGCAACATATCATCCACATACAAAACCAAATAAATAACATGGTCACAAACTAGTTTAAAATACACACAGTGATTTGCTTCACTTCTGGTGAAGCCAAGTCCAAGTATAAATGTATCAAATTTTTGATAACACATCTTTTGTGACTGTTTTAACCCATACAGAGAATTCTTTAACTTTCATACCATTTCTTTCTTACCCTTCACCTCAAAGCCTTCAGGTTGCTTCATGTATATCTCCTCTTCCATATCCCCATGAAGAAATGTTGTCTTCACAACCATCTATTCTACCTCAAAATCAAAAGTATCCACAACAAATAAAAGTAATCTAATAGAAGCTACCTTGGCAACAAGAGAAAAAATATCACCAAAATCAATTCCTTACACCTAGGAATAACCTTTTGCTACCAACCAAGCTTTGTATTTCTCCACCTTTCCTTCTACATTTGTCTTCTTCTTGAACACCCATTTGCTGCCAATGGGTTTCCTTCCATCTGGAAACTCGAGCAGATCCCATGCCTCATTTTTGTGTAAAGATTCCATTTCATCAACCATGGCCTCTTTCTAGAGTTTTCCATCCTCTGAATCTAATTCTTCCTTCACAATTTTTGGATCATCATCAGTAATAGATAAAGAAAAATTTGAATAGAAAGCAGATGGACTGTACCTTTCTAGATGCCTTCTTTCTCCAACTGATCTTGTCACGCTTGGAGTTTATGGCTCTTAATCTTATGTTTCCTCGTCTATTGTAGAGTTTGATTCTTCCTCCTTTAGCTCAAACTCTATCTTCTCAGGTTCCTTTGGTTGGAATTCATGTTTAATAACATCTTTCACGTCCCTAAACACCGCATCTCGGCTGTACAACACCTTCCTTGTTACTAGGTTCCAAAGCTTATAACCCTTTAAACCCTCTATATACCCAATAAAGATGCACTTTTAAGATTTATAATCCAACTTTCTTCTTTTCTCCTTTGGAACATGTACATATGCATCACACCCAAATACCCTCAAATGTGAAAGAGAGTGTTTCTTACCAGTCCATACCCCTTGTGGAGTCTTATCCTCCAACGTTGATGAAGGTAATCTATTGACTAGGTAACATGTTGTCTCCACTGCCTCTGCCCAAAATTACTGTCCTAATTAGACACCACTAAGCATGCTTCTTGCCCTTTCCATCAACGTCTTGTTCATTATTTATGCAACTCGATTTTTCTGAGGTCTGTATGGAGTAGTCTTTTGTCGTGTTATACAACATTTCTTACAAAATTCTTCAAATTCCTTGCTGCAAAACTCTCCACCGTTATTTGATTTCAGCACCTTTATCTTCTTCTCTATCTGGTTTTCCACCAGAACCTTAAATTCTTTAAACCTATCAAAGGCTTCAGATTTCTTCTTAAGGAAATATATCCATGTATTCCTTGAGAATTCATCTATAAATGATACATAGTACACAGACTTACCGAGTGGTGGAACCTTCACAGGTCCAAAGACATCACTGTGCACAAGTTCTAATATATGTTTCACCCTCTTACCACAAGACGAGAAACTCACTTGATTCTACTTCCCATATACACAATTTTCATAGAAATCAAAATCCAAAGAGGTATTACTCATACCTTCTACCATACCTTTTCCATGAGGCATTCGCCCTTCTCTCCAATATGTCCAAGACTTTGATGCCACAGCATGGTCTTCTCTCCAGAGACCATTAGATTTTCTACTCCACTTACAAGAATCATTGAGCTGTTGCACCCATCAACAACAATGATACCTTGCAGCTTGTACAGAGTTACAATTTGAACTCCCCACATCAATACCAGTGTTCCCCGAGTCATCTTGTAGGTATCCTTCTTGAACATTGTTTTTACACCTGCATCATCGAGCTTGCTTACATAAATTAGATTTCTAGCCAATGAAGGAATATGCAGAACACTCAAAAGTGTTTTAACCCTTCCACCTTGAAACTTCAACTTTACTTTTCCGCGACCAATGATTCTAGCCTTCCTGTCATCCCCCAAGAAGACATCACCACCATCATATTTCTCATACTCACAGAACCACTCTCTATGGGGAGTGAAGTGAAAGGATGCACCTGAGTCAATCAACCATGCCTCATGATCTACATGTGTACTTGAAGAAGCCAAGTACACATCCCCACCTTCATCTGAGGTGGTTTTCGCCTCCACAGAAGGAGCATCATCAGATCCCTTTCCTTTATCAGGAGCTTCAGATTTACACTCCCTTCTGAAGTTCCCTTCCTTTCCACATTTCCAGCACACCACCTTTGTAGGTTTTCCTGGAGATTTAGATTTCCCTCTAGATTTAGATCTCCCACTCGATGAATTATTTTTGTTTCTGTTCTGGGACCGTCCTCATACAGACAAGGCATCACCATTCTGGTTGTCCATATTTTTCCATCTCATCTCCTCC
>APFE030214038.1:0-10526 GCA_000404065.3 Pinus taeda | reverse complement strand
CTTTTCCGCATTTCCAGCAAACTACCTTTACAAGTTTTCATGGGGATTTAGATCTCCCTCTAGATTTAGATCTTCCACTCCATGACTTACTTTTGCTTCTATTCTAGGACAGTCCTCATACAGACAAGGAATCACCATTCTGGCTCTCCCTATTTTTCTGTCTCATCTCCTTTGTCAGCAAGGATGAGACTATTTCATCAAACTGCAAGGTAGTTGCATTGCTACCTATTGTAATAACTAGACTATCCCATGAATCTAGTAGATAACACGACAAACTGATCCATTTATCTTCATCTGAAATTTTAATATCAACAGATAATAACTGACTTACCATGGTATTAAATTTTTTCATATGCTCTGTCACCGAGTCTCCATTTTTCATCTTCAGGTTATACCATCGCATAAAAAACCATGGACCAAAAACCATCGCGCCCAAAACCATGTGCGAAAACCATGCACAAAACCATAGGTAGGACTGCCCAACCTAATATAGGGTCAAAAAAAATTTCCTCGAGGTGCTCCGCTGGACCCTGTAGAGGGGACTACCTACCCCCCTAAAACTCCCCAGACAAGGGGGGATGTTGCTCCCCCACTACGCAATCGGTGCAACGAAGGGGGAACTGCCTCGTTAACTACATAGGCTAGTCATGGAAAGAATATAACACACCCCAACATTGTTCATTGTAAATATTGCAATGAGTTGGGTTATAAAGCTCCATAGGTAGTATGTTTTTGTTTTCAATGGCCTTGCTAGTTGTAGATGTCAAAGAACACCAAGGATAATGTTCCTCTAAGTGGGATGGGTCTATAACAACCCCGTGTTGAAATTTCATGTCATCAAGGTAAAATAAAACAAGGATCATCAAACATGTATTCCAAGTTGAATGTTGAGAAAAGCATCCTAGCGGGCATCACTTGTTGTTTATTATGGCTAAATAAAATGGAAAATGAAATGGCAAAGTCTTTAGGAAGGAAAAAAGGCATTATTGGCATTTTATTTACGAAAATAAATGAAATTAGGAGAAGAGAAAGGCGAAATGTCGTAGGTTGTATGTGAGGAAGAAATTGAAAGAAAACAGAGGAAAAATAAATAAATTAGAGGGATGAATAATAAAAATGCATCAAAGCATCAATTTGGGGCCTTTTGTCAGTTGAGATTTGGAATTGGTTTCAGAAAGGAGAAGAGCACTAGGAGGAGAAATAAATCAAGTTAGCAAAGGAAGGACAAGGAAAACAAAGGAATGCAAATGAAAGTGAAGGATAATAAGGATCAAGCAAGGAAATTTGGATCAAGTGGATTCAATGAGAATACTTATAGGTAACAAGTTGCATGTATGATTTCCTAACTAGTTTTGGCATGTTTGCTATATGCACATGTGTATTTGGTTCATTGTTGACTTTGCCATGGGTTTTTCCTTGTTTGAAAATAGTTTTAGGCTTTCCTTGACATTTCTGGATAGCCATGGTGTGATCGAAATCATTCTTGGTTGAGCAATGTACTATTGGAAGCTTTTGGATTTAGCTGAGGTGGTCTCAGGAAGATCACAGGGGTTGGGGGTGGAGATGGTTTTCTCCCTGAAGCACTGAACACGTGGGTAGAGACAAGAAAATTGCTCAATGGATGGTGAAGGATTTATGAGGCATCCAAGTATGGTTTGGTTTTCTGATCTCGTGACCAGTTTAGGTGAGATCAAGGTAATGTGAGGATGGAGGTGGTTTAACCTATGGATTCCCTTGGTTGTTTATGGATTGGTTTATCCCATGAGATCCTAGATTCATGCTTGGAATATGGCATGGGGGTAATTGCATGAAAGAGAGATTTGGTTTAGCCTAATCTATGATCGGGCGGTATGTCAAAGTCCCTGACTTAGTTGGGTTTTGCATATTCGATAAGATCTCTTTTCCATTGTAACTCATGAATTATTATACTTTTCATTATGTGGCTTTAATGGTTGCTCTATCATTGTTACTTATCTAGTTATATGTTGGTTATAAGCATGGATTTTATGATAGATTCAAGTTATGGCTATTATCATGTTTTCATCTATAATTTAATGGTTATTCAATTCCTGACATACTAAATGTTATTTCAGTTATTGTAAGAGGGTGTTAGACCTTGTTAAGGATTCTAAGATAAGTTTTAGATGTCTATATTCTGATATGAATTCATGACTCATAGATTTCATGCTTGCAATGTGTTTGACAGAATTAGAGTCATGGTTAGGCATTGTTAGGTGAATTTCTTATCTATGTTTTGTGTTAATGTATTTTTCCTCATCTTTCATCAAGTTCTAGGTAGGGAGTTAGAGACCAGTATTGAGAAAGTTGATTATATTTCAGGGTTGTAGGCAGAGAATTGGGAAAAAAAAGACTAGATTTGCTCCCTTGTAGGCTTACGCATGTGACTGGAGGGTTATAGTTGAGTTTAGGGAGTGTTGTGCCAGTGTTTTGGAGTCCACCTCACTGAGAAAGAAGTTTAACTCAAGAATTGGGCACCTAGAAGAGTGAGTTAGCTTTTTTGGGTCTTGTAGCTCCTAAGGAAGGTTAGTAAGGTTTCATTTTGTCGAATCCATTTCCTTAAGGTGATCTAGGATGCCAGGTCATGTCATAATAGCCTTCAACTCATGTTTACCGTGGCTGGGCCATGAAAGTCGGTAGGTATGGGTGGGTTGGTTGCATATGGCCTTAAATTGTATTAGGTTATTTCAGCTCTACTATCAATGATTAAATGTAATGCGGTCCCCTTCACCCACATTTGTGAATGGAGGAGGAACTTCGCCCCTTCATGCTCCTATATCTCTTGAAATTTAATACTTTTAGTCTCAATGGTAGCACTAGGTTACACAATGATGATCCACTTTCCCTTATCATGATTAAGAAAAATATCTATCTAGAACCTATTTCCTTTTCCTTATGCTTTACCAAAAATGGATGCTTTAAGGATCTATCATTAGTGTTGTGCTAGGGGTTTTTATGGTGCTTACACCATTTTCTAGTGTAATTTTTTGATCAATCATTACCATTCTTTTTGTGTGACTTGGAGTGGTGATGTTGAGGTTTCTTTCATTTATCTATCCCTTTCTTTTCAAGTTTATAATGAAATTTCTAGGTTTTTGGTGTAGTGGATTTTTTGACCCAAAATATTGCTTATTCGTCTACTTCAATTTCTTCTCAATTTGACATCATATGGATAAGTGGATCCTAGTTTGGAAAGGTCTAATAAATCCATCTCCTTTTTTATGTACTTGTGTAGACTATTGTGGTACTTTAGAACCAAGTTCCACATAGAGTGTTTCATACCCAAATTTTAGTGGGAGGTATGGAAAATATTGGTGTACTCCAACCTTGTATGCTCACTCTCCTATCAGAGGGTTTTCCATGTCATGTATTAGTCATGATAGTTCCCTACATGATAGAATTCCTCCTTGGGTATGTCAACAAAAGATTTCTAATTCATTTCCTCCACGAAGATCACAAACTCATATTTTATTTGTTCTCCTAGTAACCATATCACCAATATTTAACATGGGGAAGAGATTTTAAGAGAGAAAGCACATCCTTTCATTATTAGATTATTTTTTAATAGTGTAAAAACACTTTAGTAGATTTAACCATTTTTTCAAATTATATGCACCCATTTGGCCTTCAACTATGGGAATATTTAAGCTAACTTATATCTCAGATATTTTCACATCACCAAAGTTCCTAATATTTGAATGTGCTTCAACTGCAATGAAAGTGATTGAAGGATATTGACAAAATTTTCCATCATCTCATTCATTTACTTCCTTGAGAAATAACTTCATAGGTTCTCCAAATTCAGCATCTCTCTTTTATTTCACCGTGAGAGGACCCTTGGGTTGATGAGAGTGACTATTCCCAAGTGAAATTAGCTCCAGACCCAACCTTATCTACCCTAACATTATTGGGTATATGCATCAAGAAATGACAAGCAATAGATTTCTCAAATATCACTTATTTGGGTTGTACAAGGAATGAAATGAAAGGATGGAAAGGAAATAATAAAAAAAAACCAATAAAATTCATTGTGATATGGTGCAAACCCACATTCTATTGATACATGAAATAAACAATTAATGTCAAACACAAACTTGTTGTAATGGTCGTAGTTATCTCTAAATAGAGAGAGATGTTGGTTACATGCATTTCCAAAAGTGACTACAAAAATGACCTTTTAACATGAATACATAACCATAGATGTCAAAATCATAACGCTAGAAGATGAAATGAAAAACGTTTTTGGGCTCTGAGGTGCTTAGTTGGTGTATCAACTTCCCTAAGCCACACATTTTCCATAAAATATCCATTTCGGTTGCACAATAGTTCATTAGAAAGAACTATTCTAGGATTACAACTTTCCATTAGGGCCATGGTATTCCATGGAATCCCGTGCCCCCTTGAATTTTCAATAATCATCGTTAAGGCCTCATAATAGTCTTGGAAATTTTGGACACAAAAATCATAGAACAATTACCATGAAGATAGATAACTATTAAGATAGTGGGATAGGTACAATTAAACTTTGATATACTCATATTTGAAGGCCACATAGATGTATATTCTTTGGGGAAATGCATAAATATGTTATAGGATATTACTATCTGTAAAATAATTTCGACATTGAAAATATCAGCTTTTGCATTCCTAAAATCCCTTCCCCATGTGAGAGGTTGGTGGAAAGATTATTGCGAAAGACAAAAATGAAGATAAATCTATGATATCCAAGGTAGGACTCAATTGGTGATATTTTTCTATACCTTTAAGGTGAAATTTTACCTTTTATAGAACCATGAGGACAAATATGTGAGATGGAAAACCTTGTGACACGAAAGAAATAAGATGAAGCCATAGTATACTAATATCTTACATGCCTTGTGTTGAAAGTTGGGTATCAGAGACTTTGAGTGGCACCTAGTTCTAATGTATTGTAGAGTTCTTCATATGTACATATAGATGGATGTGTATTTCTTGGATATCCATTCATTGGGATTTTTTTTGCGATATACTATCAAAATTACATAGAATTGAAGTAGAAGAATAAGTGGGAGTCCAGGCCGACAAATCTAGTTTAAAAGAAACCAAGAAAAGGTGGCCCAAACTCACAAAACATGGGATAGAGATAGGAGATAGAACATTATGAAAATTAACCTAAGTCAAACAAAAATAAGGGTATTGTGAAGTAAAAGTATGGTATTAGAAAGTGGTGTGAGTTTCACAAAATCCCTTAGAACAACACAAATGAATGTTGCACAAAACAATCATTGTTAGTGGAGTTTAAAGAAAAGGAAATAGATTTTGGATATAATTATGATTTAGAGCTAAATTATTGCAAAGTAAATAATTGATGTATAACTAAAGGATATTATCGTGGCCAAAACTATCTAACAAAAAGAGCCAATAGAGGTTGAAGATGGGGTACGCCTCTTGTATTCACAAATATGGGTGAACGGGACCCGACTATGATTCATCATTGGTTACAGGACCCAAAAGAACTTGATATCATCTCATGTCATTTATATACTAAATATGTTGATAGTGGCATACCTTAAACCATAAACCATTTTTTGATTATGCCAAGGAAAAAACATATGTGTCAACAAATATTGTCTCTTGTGCTATGATGCCAAGTTTTTCAATGATGAGTTATTGTGTGAGATTTCCCTACTCAAATTTTGTGACATTATTTGAAGAAAACCTTATATGTGGAAAATTCATGTTGTTTATGGGCCTCATCCTTATTGTGTCATTTTTTCACTTTTATTTTTGCTCTATAGGGTACCAAAGCTAGTCCCAACTACTACAATTTTATTGATCTCAATTTATTTTTACCTAAAAAGGTGCTCTCTTAAACTGCAAAATTTTTCATCTTCATGGTTCAATAAAAAGGTGAAGGGAAGGTCATTTAATCAACAAGAGTTAAACACAAGGTATATTTACACAACAAAATGAAGTGGACAACATTGTAGAGACATTCATAAATATATTTTATCCACTTGTTGGGGTGCCTCAACATTTGTAAGTCAAACAGTCAATTGAATTCATACATAATGATCCTTTACCTAATGGCCCAATGTATAGAGAATCAATCTTGGAAAATGAGGAAATAAAATGTGAGATTCATGATTGATGAGCATTGGTATTGCAACAAGAATGTTGCAACTCCCAAGGCTACCGACATTAATTATCAACTTGGGGTTTGTACAAAATTAAGAGGTATCGATGCTATATGTGAAGCATAGAATTTGTCCTTCATTTTTTTTCATGATGTAATGGAGTGCATGTACTAAAATCAAATCCTAAACTAATTGCAGAAAATCAACTGCTCGAAATGGAAACCCTAACCTTTTGCAAGAAATGAAGCATAAGGAAAGAAACATATTATAATTGCATAAATATCATGAACTAAATGTAAAAGAAACTTAACTCAACCCTATTTATCACATGTCATGATTTAAACTAACTAAGCATGGAATCTAATCTCGGGAGTATTAACTGATGCATGCATGTGCTAATTAAGAAATAAGAAGAACTATTTTTCTTTATCTTTTCATTTTATAAATGAAAATTGTAATCTTTCATTGTTCTTTGTTTGGGGAGATAGGTGTGGAGGAAGAGGTGTTTGGATAGGGTCCCTTAGATAGTTTTGGTGGTTAAAAACCCAAGTTTTGATGTAAATTTTGGTAAAAGGACATAAAGTCTGTACAATTTGTGGATGTGGAGCACATAGATAGTTAGAAGTCAAAAGTTGTTTAGCCCCTTGTCTATGTAAAGTGGAGTTAGTTTTGAGATCCACCTGTGGTCCGCAGACCATGGGATTGTATGAAGAAAAGCTATAAATAGGAATATTTTAGAGATTCTAAGGTAGTAATCAATAACCAAATAATGATGGATGTAATGGGTCAATAGAAGATAGTGCAGAGACGTGAGTCTTAGAGGCAAGAAAGACTATGTAGCTGAGTGTGTAGGGGCCTAGAGTAGAGTCTACAGCTGAGTGTGTGAACCCCTGCAGCTGAGTGCATAGGGTAGTTTTGAGTCTGTAAACTCCTACTGAAGATCAATAAAGAAGGTTGTTTGGAGAATTCATGTGTTTTATTTGTTTACTTCTATTAATTATGTTTGTGATATATGCTCTGATGAAATGATGTCTTTATGAAATAATGGTGTATTGATGCCCGACTCTATTGGAGAGTATTATTAACTAAACACAATACATGTTAAGTATTTACACAAAGATTAAAATGCATTATGTTATGTTTATTAAGAACTTAAGAAGACCTGCATGAACGCTGGCATAGGGTTACTTTATGGTGCACATAAGTAGATAACTCATCTGGTAAGGGTCTGCAAAAGCCAATCATAGACCTTCACGGAGGTCTAGAGGTTGTTTGAAGGAAGTTACAGTATCAAGCCCTAAGGGCTTATAGATCTACGCGAAGGCATATGTAGGGCATAAAAGGACATCACACTAATCTCTGGATGAAAAAACTTGGTTCCAGCATCCCCTCCATATTGCTTCAGGTGAGACTTCAGTCCACGCTACGCGGGTTGATGCTGAAAGGGCTAGTTGTGTAGGGTCAAGACCACTGTTGACAATGAATTGCAGTGGCAAACCTTTCACCCACATTTGTCAGTAAAAAATAAACTCCCCCTCTTTTGGATCTTTAGGTTCATTATTCTAGACCTTGGCAATCGCAACAGTACCACTCCCTTTGCTATTCCCCTTATCGGTTTTTAACTCAGGGTCAAAACATGCATTTGATTCTGAAGCCTTCAACTTGGCCACCCACTACTGCTTGGTCCGACACTCACTTGTATTTTGAGTGGGGCTCTTATGGAACTCACACCACTTTCTTGTGTCCTTCTTCGACTTCGTGGTGTTGTTCTTTTCTTGTGGCTTCGATGGGTTGTCTTGGGTTTCCTCGTCTTGGCTTTGTCCTTGGTTTTGTGATTTTGGGAAGCCTTTCCCTTGCTTTAGATTCATAGATCCAAAGTCTCACTTCT
This sequence comes from Pinus taeda, assembly GCA_000404065.3. NCBI lineage: Eukaryota > Viridiplantae > Streptophyta > Pinopsida > Pinales > Pinaceae > Pinus > Pinus taeda. The sequence continues at coordinate 2,504 of APFE030214038.1, read as the reverse complement.
TCTGCTTAAACTTCTACTTCATCTTGACAGCATATCAGTATGTGGTGTTGAGCGAGGAGATATTTAGGAACTCCATATCATCCTGGATGTATCCACGTAGGTAGCCACAATATTTAATTATGAAATGCAGCTCAGAATCATTGATACCCAACTGTGTGTGAAGGGTATGAAAAATGTTTGTGAACTTTGACACATCTTAGTCCTTTCGCTGCAGCAGTGTGGTCCACTTTATGTATTTGTCCTCATAGCTTTTCACAGGGTAGTACTGCTCCTTGATGGAATCCCAGAATGAATTCCAAATGGGTGTGGCTGAGAATAGTGAGCCATACTTTCATCCTTCTACTCGTAGTAGGTTTCCCACCAGTCCTTGACGTGGGGGGCTGCTTTAAGAAGAGTGAAAATAATATTTTTCCGAATAGAAAAATCATGAACAAAAAAATACCCTTTTAGTATATTTAACCATTTATCTAGGGTATCTGTATCTATCTAAACCTTGAAAATGGGGATTGCAAAATTAACTTGTACCTTAAAGGGTGTGGCATTTCCAGAGTAGTTGTTGGAAGTTAATGCGTCGCTTTGGGTAGCTGCTGAAAGATCTAGACAAAGTTTTCCATCATCGCATTCCTTTATCACTCAAGGGCTTCTTCAAGCAAGATTTTGATAGGATATCCTGCTCCCTCATCCTTCTTTTCATCCGCCATGGGAGGCGGTCGGGATTTGCGAGGTTGGCCTTGCAAAGGCTCAATGAGTTCAAGCCTTAACTCCTTATGTCTTGACCTTGTTGCGGACATGTGAAGAAAAACAGAGAAATAGCAGACCACTATGATACCATTGATCTAGATTTAAACAAGAATGAAAGAAATTATAGAAATAACCATAAATACAAAGATGCAATGGAAATAGTACTTCATTTCATTACTGTAAAATACTGAAATATTCTCACAAAGAGAAATGGAAATAAACTAGCTAGGGCGATGGTAGCTTATCTCTAAGAAGCGATGTGGCAGCTACATGCCTTTGAAATGTCTTATAATGAGGCTCAAAGGCCTACTTATTGTCTAGAAACAATGGAAAACCCTAAACATCCAAAAACCTAACCCTAGGAGATGAAACGCCAGGTTGTGGGCCCCGTTTTGAGCAAATTGGTACATCAACTTACTAGGGTCGTAACTTTGGCATACGATCTATGTTTGACACATACAATACCTCGTTAGAAAGATCTCTTCAAAGACTACAACTTTTGGTAGAGAAAAATTGGTTTATAAAACCATGTTGCTCCCAGTTTTCCCAAAAAAATGTCATTTAGGGCCTCAAAATAGCTTCAGAAGTTCAGGACTCGAAAAACTGCTAAAAATAGTAAATTGTGCTACAATTAAGGAAACTGAAAAACTGAAGGAGACAGTTGTGGGGGTCTAAGTGGGATAAGTGGGTGGCCGCCAACATCCACCTAGAACATGCTGGGAATAGGATCTCTATAAGGAGATGTGTGATGTTGGATCATTGGAATCTAACTAAGAAGGAAATTGAGAAGTGGTTGAATAGGAAGGTCAACGAATTCACGGCGTGAGAAAACAAAATTCTGCAGTTGACAAAAGACCATTGGTTAGATAGATATTTGTATACAAAAATACACAAAATTTTCTTCTACACCTTCCCGATCAAACTACACGAGTGGATACCTAAATTGGTAGATGAGCAAGGAAGGTGGAGACTTGACAGTCCAATAGTGTGAACTCTAGAGCTAGTGCGAAGGTTGGAAGCCTCTTAAGACAAGATCACACGTGTTGTCGATCACTGGCTCGATTGAATCATAGGAGGTTTTGTTACAAAGTTCGTGATTGATACCTTAGTCAGTTACAACAAATTAGAGCCATGCTTCTTCAAGGGATCAAAAGGTAAGTAGTCGAGGTGTTTGAATACCTAGATTAAGATGCTCTTGTGTGAGAATAGGGACATGCCACTACCTTGATGTTTGGGTCTATGCAAAGTGGATGAATCTTCAGAAATAAAGAGAAAGAAGGTCCTCAATATAGCCAATTGATTGGAACTCCTTTGAGCGATGATAAGGGAGTGGTACAAGCCTCACCACAGAGTGCTTTCTAGTTGATAAAGTAAGGTTTTCCATGAATACCTCATCCATCCACTCCAACTCCACCCTCACCTTCACAACATACACCTTCACCCACACCTCCACCTCTGCCACTGCCATTAAACATGTCGAACTAGATAAAATTTCCAAATTTCAAGGGTATAGGTGTTGAAAATAATACTAAGAGGGGGGGTGAATCAGTATTAACTAGTCCTTTTACCAAATCTTCCTTATTTGCACTTTGAATTATTTTTGCATATCAGTACCATAAAATAATGAGCATCAACAAGAAAAATAGACAGTCACATCAAAGAACACCAGATATAAGGTGGAAACCCAATGTGGGTGAAAACCACCTGCTGCAATATGTCTCTATCTTCTTTCAATTTAGAAACTCCTTTTACAATGGTCTTGT
>APFE030214037.1:6802-50840 GCA_000404065.3 Pinus taeda | reverse complement strand
GTACACAACTCCATCATTAATTGATTTATATTCCTTAAACCATTCTTTATGGATACACATGTGGTTTGATGCACCGGAATCTAACAACCAATGTTGACCATGATTTGACACATTAACTGATAATACTTCATCACTCTTACCAGAACCAGATGTCGAACCTGTATCTGTCGTATTTTCCTCCTTCTTCTCTGTTGAAGACTCTGCTTTTGAAGTTTGCTGTTGTCGCTTCCAGAAGTCCTTATTTAAATGCCCTGATTTGCCACAAAACCAACACTTTAGCTTACTCTTCTTCCCTTTTGACTTTGAACGTGAGTCGCTCGGCTTCCTGGGGCGTCTTTCTTTCAAACGACCTCTAACCATCATAGCTTCTGATGTAGAGGTTTCAGAATGCGACTTCCTCCTTGTTTCTTCCGATAATAAGGATGCAACTACATCATCAAACTCAATAGTTTCTGATGAACTAAGACTTATAGAAGTAACAAAATGATCCCATGACTTGGGCAACGAGCACAATAAAGTAATAGCTTTATCCTCGGATGGAATTTTTACTTCTATATTTTGTAATTGCACAAGAAGAGTATTAAAAGCATTTAAATGATCAGCAATCGATGTACCTTCCTTCATTCGCAAACTGTACAACTGTCGCTTCAGGAGAATCCTATTGGTTAAGGATTTGGTCATGTACAGTTTCTCCAGTTTCGTCCACAAACCAGCAGTTGTTACCTCCGACACGATATTAAACAGGACATCGTCCGCCAGGCATAATCGAATAGCACTTACTGCTCTTTCATCCATCTCGTCCCATTCATCGTCTGTGATGTTGTAAGGTTGTTTGGATTTACCCATCAATGCCTTTACCACGCCTTGTTGGACAAGCAGGTCATGCATTTTCACCTTCCAGATCTCAATTTCAAACCGGGCACTTTGAGTTTTTGCCATTTTATGTCAGCAAAAAAACACAATAATCTCCAAAACTAACCAGCAATTAAAAAAAAAGCTGCCTATGCCTTTCTGTCTTTGCTTTCAAATATCTTGGCTAATTACCATTTAAAAAAAAAACATAAAAAACAATTGCTTTGTCGTCCTTTATACTTCACTTAAAAAACTTTCTGCCATATGCACTTCTGAAAATGTAATATACGTCCTTTTTAAAAAAAAAAACTCAATATCACAACACATACCAGGTATATCACCCATATGCACCAGGTATATCAAAGGCGGTTTATAGAAATAAGCAACACAAATCATGACGACAGATCATTATCGCTCCTCCTCGTGGCTAAACCGATCCGAGAGAAGGAAATTGTGCTCAATGAGTAGGGGTTGTCAGTCTATCAAATCTGAAAGGGTACCTATATGGAGATTACACTCACACGATCTCACGATATGGCATAATCAGACGCCCATTGAACTTACAATGTAGCTTCGATGACACGCAACAATGCAATAAGATCGCCCATTGCGCACTGTTACATGCTGGTTAGACACAACAATGATCTAGACTCTACGTAGATCCAAATATGACCGATGCTTGTTCCTTCATGAATCTCTTCTGGGATTTGTGTAGATCACCACTTCATTCACTTAGAAATACGTTACCGCTCATATTGCATCAAATTCAAGCTCAATCTGATGATCCAATTAACCAAATCAATGCTCATTACCCACTGTTGTGTCCATCATCAATTAGTCTCGCATCATTCAGGCCATAATCACCCTTCAAATACATATCTGCACTCAAATCTACGACATAAGAATTTGATCTTTCTCTTTTAGCTCTCGCAGAAAGCTAACGTCCAGCAACAGATCGGCTCTCAAACGCACTAGCACCAGATCGGCTCTCAAACGCAATTAGCGAAAAATATATAACGCTGCACATACCATTTGTTCAGCGGACATACACTGCATGATCCACGCAACACCTCCAGGCAGCAATCGATCACTACACCGCACTACGCAGGTTGGACCAACAACCAAACCAACTCCACGCAGCTCCAAGCAACGCCTCCATGCTCCAGCGCAACAACAACGCCTCCATTCAGGTCTCCACGCGCTCCACCTCCAACTGCTCTGATACCACTTGTTGGAGATCAGATGCACAGTAGATTAGACAAATCACTCAGCACATAATTCAAGCACATCAAAACACAGGAATTAACGTGGTTCACCCAACCAATATGGACTACTTCCACACAACATAGGCATCAACAATCTTATTAATCAAACAGGAGATTACATAAATAAATCCTCACAAAACTCTCACCCTCATAACAAACAATCCGAATGGTTGCCTGTTATATAGCAAAGAGAATATAACAACCTCATTAACTCACTCACATCAAATATAGGAGGCATTAATCATCTCCCAACAACCTGGAGCTAATCTAGGAACTGATTCCTATTGTTGTCATCAACTGAGATTTTGCCTATCTTACTCCAAACAGAAAATCTCAACAAGTGCTTAACTACGACTTCTTTTGATCAATACCTTTTATTTATTTTTAAATATAAATGTAGTGATCGGAACTTACCTGCTAATTTATCTTATTTTAAACACTATTTTATTTAATTTAGTATTTTATAACTTTTTTTAATACAATATATAATATTATATTTTTAATAAAAAGAAGCATAAATAAGGTTGTATTGTAATAAAAAAATATCTTGATATGAAAATTGATCATGGCTAACAATGATCCAATGTGACATTATGACAAAGATTGTCTCTATATGAGAATCGACCATGGTCCAACATCACAATTTGACAAAGATTGTCTTAATATGAAAATCAACCATGGTCAACCATGTTTGTTTTAGGGTTTATAATATTTGTCTTAGGGTTTATACCTTGGATTTATAATAATAATCCCTTGAGTTTAATAGTATTTCATTTTCCTTATAATCCTTTGGAGTTTTAGTATTAATCCCTTGGGTTTATAATATTAATCTCTTAGGTTTATTAATCTAAGGGTTCATATTCCTAAGCTATAATATTATTCATAGGGTTTATAATATTAATCCTTGGGTTTCATATAAATCTCTTGGGTTTATAATGATGATCAATCATGGCCGAACATCACATTGTGACAAAGACCATCTCAATATGAAAATCAACAATGGTAAACCATGATCAACCATGTTTATTTTAGGGTTTATAATATTTATCTTATGTTTATATACCTTGATTTTATAATATTAATTCCTTGGGTTTAAAAATCTTCCCTTGGGTTTTTAGTATTAATCTCTTGGGTTTATTGTTCTCTTCGATTTATAATGTCAATCCCTTAGGTCTATTAATCTAAGGGTTGATATTCCTAGGGCATAATATTATTCATAGAATTTATAATAACAATCCTTGGGTTCAATATAAATCCCTTGCATTTATAACGATAGTCAACCATGGTCAACCATGGTCCAACCTTACATCATGACAAAGATTTTCTGAATATGAAAATCAACTATGGTCCAACATCACATTGTGACAAAACTTGCCTTGATATGAAAATCAATTGTGGTCAACCATGGTCCAATGTCTCATTGTGATAAAGACTGTCTTAATATGAAAATCAACCATGGTCAAGCATTGTCGAGCATTGTCAACCATGGCCAATCACGCTCAACCATGGTCCAATGCCACATTTGTGACAAAGATTGCCTCAATATGAAAATCAACCATGGTCCAGCACCGCATTTTGACAAAGATTGTCTCAATATGATAGTCAGCCATGTTTATTTGTGGTTTATTTTAGGGTTTATAATATTTATCTTAGGGTTTATATAGGATGAATTTATAATATTTCCCTCGTGTTTAATATTATTCCCTTGGTTTTATAATCCCTCGGGTTTATTAATCTAAGGATTCATATTTCTAGTGTATAATATTATTCATAGAGTTTATAATATTGATCTTTGGGTTTAATATGATGATGGTCAACCATGGTCCAACGTCACATTGTGACAAAGATTGTCTCAATATGAAAATCAACAATGGTAAACCATGTTTATTTTACGGTTTATATCCATTGGGTTTATAATATTAATCCCTTGGGTTTAATATTATTCCCTTGGGTTTATAATCTCTTGGCTTTATTATTCCATTGGATTTATAATATCAATCCTTTGGGTTTATTAGTCTAAGGGTTCATTTTTCTAGGGTATAATATTATTCATAAGTTTCATAAGATTAATTCTTTGGTTCAATATAAATCCCTTGGGTTTATAATCATGGTCAACCATGGTCCATTGTCACATTATGGAAAATATTTTCTCAATATCAAAATCAGCCATGGTCCAACGTCACATTGTGACAAAGATTGTCTCGATATGAAAAAGAATCATGGTCAATCATCGTCCTCTTGGGTTTATTAATCTAAGGTTTCATATTACTAGGGAATAATATTTTTCATAGGATTTATAATATTAATCATTAGGTTTAATATAAATCCCTTGGGTTTATAATCATGGTCAACCATGGTCCAATGTCACATTGTGAGAAATATTATCTCAATATGAAAATCATCCTTGGTCAACCATGGTCCAATGCCGCATTATGAGAAAGATTTTCTCAACATGAATATAAATCATTGACAACCATGTTGAACCATGGTCCAATGTCGTATTGTGACAAACATTGTCTCAATATATAAATCAACCATGGTCAAACATGTTTATTTTAGTGTTTATAATATTTATCACAGGGTTTATATACCTTGGTTTATAATATTTATCTTAGGGTTTACCATAAGGTTTTATCGATATGAAAATCAATCATAGTTAATAACCATGAACACATTGTGACAAGATTGTCTCATGGTCCAATGTCACATTGTTACAACCATGGTCAACAATGATCCAACATCGCATTGTTACAAAGATTAGGTCAGTATGAAAATTAACCATGGTAAACAATGGTCAGCCATGTTTATTTTAGGGTTTATAATATTTATCTTATGGTTTATATACCCTGGGTTTAATATTAATCCCTTGGGTTTTTAGTATTAATCCCTCGGGTTTATAATATTGACCCATTGGGTTATTACTCAAAGTTTATAATCTTAAAATATAATTCATAGGCTTTATAGTTTTTTTATTATTCAATATATTACTTTATAATTAAATATTATATTATATTATTTATTAATATAAATATATATAATATAATATATGATTTTATATATAAATCTATAGTTATATTTCGATATTTATTGTTATTATTTTATATAATATTAATTTTTATATAATTGTTTTTTTTAATAATGTTGTTGGTTTTTTATATTTATCAATATGAATTTGAATATTAAATATTATATTATTGTTTATTGACATATTTTAATTTTATTTTTATTATGCATTGTTAATTATACACCTTCACATACACACATTTATTTTTGTGATTGTGCTAATATTATATTAAAATATTAAAAAGTATAAACAACCTCAATGTTAATCTTATTTATTATATATAATATCATAATAATCTTATGTTATAAAACTTGGGGAAAGGAAGGTGTGGCTACTTTTGATCCAAGTTAAGTGCAATTCTTAGCTGGGGCTACTTTTGATCGAAGGTATCATGTACAATAAATGCTATATGTTATTTATAAGGCAAAGGCAAATTTTAAAGACAAAATGAAAGAACTTTGAAAACAATAAACCATATTCAAACATTTCTCATTTTCAAGAAATAAGAATTAGGACCTGTTGACGGTGTTGGACCCACCAACATGTCAGGGGATCTCCCCGATAAGAAGTCCCAATTAGACCTTAGATCGTTTGGTGTAGAAGCCCTAGCAGTGGGTCGTACAGTAATGCCTTGACTGTGGTTATGCACAGAGGCAAGTAAGATGTCTTTGTTGGTAGCAAGGGCGTGACAGCTGCAGTAAGACAAGGAAAGTGCATGAATGGTTCTAACACACGAGGGATGAGGTGAGTGTGCCCCATGGAAGCTTGTGATAGCACGGAGTTAAGAAGGGAACACATGAGAAAAGATGCATCACAATATGAAAGGCAAGTTAGCTAGCAATCCAAAGTGATGGTTAAACCAACAACACATTTAAGAAAGATTCATACATAGATATACAGAAATAGCTACAGATGCATGCGTAAGCAAACAGATACATATATCATTTAGAGTACTCAAGGTAGCTGAAATACAATACAACATATGCATGAAACGTGCTAGCTCTGTTATATTAAGAAGTGTAAGTTCTAGTCATAAAATATATCCATGTCCAACAACTAGTTCTGACAGCGGAACATTACAGCCACAACCACCTGCTCCTCCAAAGAGATATACTAGCTTTGCACAGTGGAGAAGCCAAGGCTTTTTACAATATTGTCCAAGCTTTCTCTAAGATACTCCTATCAGAATCTTGGCTGACCAAAAGCCTCTACAATGAGTTATGAGGGACTATTTATAGCAAATGGTGGGGTGACCCTTGACATTCCCCTTTGTGACCGTTCAACTATCCTCATGACTCTCCAATTACTCTATGAATGTTACATTCAACTATCGACACTTGAACTTCCACTTGACAAGACATTACATTACAATGCACATGTGCCTACGTAAGAAAAAATGGCTTGAGCAAGCCATGCAAGCAAGACATTACTGGCACTCAGATCGTTGTGGTGAGACCAACTCTTTGACATCCTTGTGATGGTGAAGGTGGTGAGCTGATGCCAAGCTTGGTCGTCCATGATGGTTTCCGTGCGCTCAATGGTGACATCTTGCTGAAGCTAACTGTTGCTTGCATTGCATCCGGGTGCACTGATATGACTCCTCCATCCAAATTGTATGATAGCATGTGCATGGTCTTCCTGGGTGCAAGCGAAACAACAACACATTGATGCATAGTGTCTGTGTTGATCTTCAATTTTGTATTGGTGGTCATGCGCATCAACTGTCAAACTGCATGTTCAACCCCTGTCATACTTTCTTCTTGTCTTCACCTCGATGAGTGTGCCAAATGGGTGGATTGTATGCATGCACACAATGACATGCATGTTGTTGAATTTCCTTGTATGTGATCAACATCACTTTTCACCTTGTCTACTTCATGCCAACTATCAGGATGGATCTATAACTTGTACGGGCATAGTTTCATCCGTCTGTGCATGTTGCACCCCCTACTGTACCTGTTCCCGCTATAACTCATTCTCATGTATGTTCAACTCTTGTTCTTCCTCGGGTTGCTACTTCAGCACATGCAACTCCTTCTTTATTCCTTTCTCTGCCTTCACGCGATCTTCATGTAACACTGTCACCTCATAGCCTTGATCCCCAAAGTTTCTTTCATCACAAGTGAATCTGCTTGAGCTTGCAACTTTGTTCTACCTCTGTGTTGTCAACAACGTTTCTCTTGCATTTTTTGCATGTAGGTATGTTTCCTTCAGCTGTTGCTAATGGTGCTTCTTGCTGTGATGTTGCTGCCATCTTATCTTAACATCCTTGTCTATGAACAAATTGATGTGTTTGTGGGTAGGCAAGTTCATAGACACTTGATCGACTGCATCCCCAAGTGTGCTTTGAATGGTGTCTTTGACTCTACTCTCCTAGAAACCATTGTACTTGTGTTGTTGAGAGGCATATGAACAACTGCGATACCTAGAGACATGGAAACACTCATGGCAAGAAATTTGTCAGTTGAAAACCAAAACTCACTTGAGAACTGACTTGTAACATACTTGTGTGACTGATCATGAAGGTTGCACAATTTCTGCCTGGAGGTCGGGAGACTGACTGCCAAAACTGCGCAAGGCACAATCTGGGCTATCAAGAGGTTGACTGATCAAGATTTAAATAGGAATGCAACAAATTACAGAGATAACCATAAACACAGAGATGCAACAAAAGTAATAGTTCATTTCATTAATGTAAAATACTGAAATATGCTTACAAACAGAAATGGAAATAAACTAGCTAGGGCGATGGTAGCTTACCTCTGAGAAGAGATGTGGTGGCTGCCTGCCTCTGAATTGCATTAAAATGAGGCTCAAGGGCCTTTTTATTATTGAACAATAAGAGAAAACCCTAAACAACCAAAATCCTCACCGGAGGAGATGTAACACCAAGAGTTTATAGGCCCTGTTGGGGTGAGTTGCACAACCAACTTCTCAGGGTTGCGACTTGGTCATATTATCTCTGTTTGATGTGCATGATAACTCGTTGGAAAGATTTCTCCGAGGAATATGATGGAAAATACAATTTTAAATAAAAATTGTTGGCAGTAGATTGAAAAAAAACGTCATTTAGGGCCTCAAAATGACTCTGGAAGTTTATGGCCTGAAAAACTGCTAAAAATAGTAAATTGTGCTACAATTAAGGAAACTAAAAAACTGAAAGAAACAGTGGTGGGGTTCCAAGTGGAATTAGTGGGTGGCCACCAATATCCACTTGGATCATTTATTGAGTACTGGAACTGCGCAATGTACAGTCCATCTTGGCTTGCTAAGGACTGAAAATGTGTAATGCACAATTTCAATCAGCAGTGGCATGCAACCAACAAACTACATTGCACAGTTTCTGGGTATAGCGAGAAACTGCCTCCAATAATTGTGAAATGCAATCCTATAGGTCAATGCTGGGCTAGACTTTCACAGTTTCTAGAGGGAAGGCAGAGCCTTCACTTCCGGAAATGTGCAATGCTAGCCGGGCAAGGTATGTTTCGGGCTAAGGTAGCCTAGATCGGCCGACAGGTGACTGAAAACATGAGAAAAATGAATGCATGGTGAGATGAGTACAAATAGGAGTGAATGATCCTTCATACAAACATCAAGTGCAGGATTTAGAAAATGGAAAATCATGCATGTGTGTGAAGCGAGTCTCCGAAACTGTGCAAAACAGTGTCATGCATGCGACAACAATGAGATGTGAACAAAAACTGAAACGATGCATCTACAACCTAACATACATCAAAACAATAGCAAGAACTGACTGAAATCAAGTAGACAACACTCAAACAAAGCGAAACACAAAAAACGACAAAAATGCTGCGTAATACATGAAAAAGGGGCTTACCCCAAAACAACTGAGTTGAATGTGATGACGACTACTAGATGCAATGTGGGATGTTAGAGATGCAAGGTCAATGTGAGGAATGAGCTTTACAACATCCGTTCGATGAGTGTTGATAAAATCAAGGTTGTGACACACATGCCACAAATATAGGAAAAACAACACTTGGCAGGAAGTTTCTGAAATGAGCCTTGCATGTAACCTGCAACTGCTAAAAATAGATCCTAGAATTAAGAGATGCCTTTGTATGCTGCCTTGGGAGAAGCAGTCCATGCATGGAAATCAGTTTTGATCGGTCTTGGAAGAAACCGATCAACCTGAAGACACATGCATTGGTCTACAAGCCTGGGATGAAAATCTGTGCAGTTTTTGGGCTGAGCAGAGATGGATGCCCTAGAGGGATTGCGTAATTTTTGGGAGGAACAAGTGATTGTCTCCCAGGATTACGCAATTTCTGGGCTGAGCAACTGTCTTAGGTCAGACTACACAATTTTCTCAAGGAATCCTGTATGACTGCATTGCATAGTTTTTGAGCCTAGCAGGTTGGCTGACTGATTTGCGCAAATTCTGTTAGTTGCTAGGTTGGATGTCCCAGAGGGATTACGTAATTTCTGGGAGAAGCGGGTGATTGCTGCCCAAAACTGTATAATTTCTGGGCTGAGCAGTTGTCCTAGATGAATTACATAACTTTTTAGAGGAAGACTATTAGGAGGAATTGCATAATTCTGGAGCCCAGCTGGGTTTGCATGATTTCTAGAGGAAGGATGGTTCCCCTCCAGAATTGCGCGATTTCCAGAGGGCGCTGCTCAACCAATAACTAACACTAAGTCTGGAAAGCAGTCTGTGAAGGAGGTGGAACAAAATTGCATGCACAGGCTAACAAGACTCTATGAAACAACTGAATCTAATGTGGTTAACGGTGCAAGACATGCTACTGAGGATGGTCGGTAGGGAGGCTCAAAAACAAAGCTAAGGCAAAATTTTGGAGGGTGGTTGTAGCTGCTACAATAGGACCTCAAATTTATCAACAAATAAACACAATTTTAAATTTTAAAATCTATAAAAACTAATAAAACTAAAATTTTAAATATATTTATAAAATGGACTCAATTTTTTAGTTAATGAACTTAAAGTAGAAGGTATTCAAATTGAATACTATATACCATATTATTACCTATATAATTGAAAACAATTATAAGTTAATGTAACCTTTTTTAATGTCCTAAATACTTTGTTTTACTTATTCTTACTATAGAAACTCAGTGATTTATGGGTTTAGTGAAAAGACAAGTTAAATTTTAGTGTTTTATTTTAATTTACTTTATTAAAAAAAATGATAAGTTTTGGAATTCACAGTAAAAGATTTTAGATGAAATTTTCAATTACCAGACAATTAGGGGCAATTACTTCTTCTCTTTCTAGGGATAAAACAATTTAATGGGAAAAGAATCCAAAGAAGGTAGGAGGACGACGATGGAGACATCTTGGAATAAAGAGGAAGGAATTGGAAAACCTTGAACAAGACATTGTTAAGGTGGGCATACTGCTTCCACAAGGGTCTTCTTCAGCTGGACTGAGATCCGGTGAATCTTAAGACAAAATTGTGGGTCTGTAAATTATTGGCTAGATTGGGTAGTCTTGATGTCTAAGATTAGACCTTGTTAGATCACTGTTATCGTCTATTCTGGAAATTGAAAAGGCTTGGGGGGAGAAATGGACGTGATTTCCATTCTCATTGGTTGGAAGGAGCGGTCTTTCTCCTAGTTGAATTCCCTGATTGTCTTGACTAGAACAAATAAATATAATTACTTTCCAGAATCTCTGTGATCTTGGTAAACATTGTAATTTCTATACTATTATTAAATGAAAATTTCTTGAAAAGGATTGTGAGTACCTAAATAGACAAGTTAAAAGATTTCATGAATGAGATGTTCTTTTGTATGAGGTTTTGTTGTTTGTTATAGAAAGATAGTAAAAGTTTGATAAATGTTCGAAGTACTTACATTGTATATAAATCTAATGAAGAACATAATTCTCTCTTTATAGCAAAAGAATTGGTAAGTTTGTGTGTTTCTCAAATAGAAAGGTCGTTAGTCTTCTGTAACTACTCACATCTAAAGAAAATGATGAAATTCTTATCTTGGTAAGAAACTACAAGTCTGTACCTAATATCAGGTTGGGTAGATAAAGGGGGAATTCACGAACGATTGTAAGAGTTTGGAAATAAATAAATAAAGGTAATATTAGATAATATCATAGAACAAGTTGGTCCTAAACCAACGAACGAGAGTTCATGAAGGGACAATCCTTGTTCTATGTGGTATATATATAGTTAAGACTAGTGGTTCGAGAAAAGTCCTAGAAAGAACCAAGTCTTGTTCGACCTTGGCCTGATATTAAATTTGACCAAGAATTCAAACACAAATTCATAAATAATTTAAGAATAAAATTGTAAGTCTCTTTTCCAAGAAGATAATGATAAAGAAAGTAATGGGAGGAACTAGACATACAATATCTTTCCATTGCAAACGATATTAATACGGTGCTAATTAAATAAAGACATATCACAACAACTCTAAGAGTTCCAACAAAGAACAACAATGGAAAATTTAGTTAGAGGGTCACCATGTATATAGATTAAAAAGCTCAAGTTGTACAATCATTTCAATTACTAAGAGTACATGCGGTTTGGTTTAGTTCCGAGCCAACCGGTGTGGACTAGCAACCCAATAATAGTTTCAAAATCGATAATTGAGTTATCACACCTATAGTCGGGCCTGTATATGCCACCTCATATTTTATAAAATAGCTAATCAACCAAATTATGAAACAATTATAAATTGTGCGAAGATGAGTAAATACATTTGTCTAATAATCAAGAGCCAAACAAAGAAGAGGAAAATACACATTTTAGATTCAATACACTAATTATCATGTATTCCAAACAATGTATAAGAATGAGAAACCAAAATGCGAACAAAAAAATACCATAATAAATATACCAGATAATAACTATCCAAATATGTAAGCAAATATTACTCACAATTAAACCCTAGGTTAGGTGGTCAAAAATACGAGGCTTCCAATGAAGAAGACACATAATGTAGTGTAGTACGGTAACAAACCCTTGACAAAATTGTAATTTAGATAAAATACATGGACAAGCTCACAGGGTTCATAATGAAACCCAAGATGGGAGCCAAATTCAACAACATGAACCCTACTTTAATAGTCTATTGAAGGAATAATCCCTTTCACAGTAAGCAGTAGAGTGGTACCATGCATGTTGAACTTAATCATTTGTTTTTCCATAGAAAAGAGTTGGCAAGAGAACCTAAAAGGTAAAGAAAGTAGAAATGAAAACCTCGAGAGGTGCGAAAACATGGCTGAGCCCTAACTTCATCCTTGAATAAGCGTAATCCAAATTTCTCATCTGTAGACAATAAGAATAAAAACCCAACTTAGATATTTGACACAAATTCATCATAAATAGAAAACGGTAACATGAGAACATAATGGGGTTAAGTAAAAGATTAGTTTGGGGTCTCGTTTTCTTGAAGGAGTTGTGAATCTTTGCCTTAGGCCAACCATGAACCGTTAGTTTCAAACAACAACAACTTAGAGAAGGAATTTTCTCAACCACGTCGAAATTGTTTTTACCTCACTTCTCAAGGAATGAAGGTTCAATCTATGCGTTGCAAGCATGATAACCCTCCAGTCCACTAAGAAACCCTATAAGCATGGGGCCATAAAAGAGAATCTTAAAAAGTGTCATATGTGGAACTAAAACTCACATTGATAGGGGTATTAACATCAATTAGATAAGCCAAAGGACACAAAACTATTAAGAGATGACTTACCAGAGCTAGGTAGCATAATTGCAGAAGGTACTTTGACAAACTCAAAGAACATAGGGTCACAACGAGTTTCAAAGCCTCATGTCGACCCCGACGAAGTTCAAATGAACAAATCGTGCGACAAAGGGGTGGGAGGAAGTTACCCCATCCTCCCAATAGAAGACATGAGTCATTTGATCCAGGTTTTGGAGGTTGACGACCGAGAGGATGCCACCTAAGGCCTATCCCATCAAAGACCCCACTCCCTCTTGCGTGATAGGTGGAATAGAGGAGCTTTTGAGAGACATCTCATGGTAGGGTGGAATTCACCCAAAACCATAGTAATATGGATATATACCCTAAAGAAATCAGATGGGTTATGGCTCATGCTTAATTGTTGTTACCAATGTCAACATAAATATATATATGGGGTAAACCAAAACAATTCAATGAATTATAAGCATACTAAAGGTAAAATATAACCATGAGCTAAATGATATATTTTCATATTGAGAGAAAATATATAATGATGCTATGCAAATTTCGAAGATAAGCCATAGTAAAAGTGAGTAATGAGTAATAGTAACAATTTTTTCTTTCTTTCTTTCTTTCTATTGGGTATTGGTGGGTGTTACACTTTTGTTTTCTCCCTCTCCCTCTCTCTCTCTCTCTCACTATATATTATTATATATATATATATATATATATATATATATATATAATATATATTATATATATAAAACCAAAACAATTCAACGAATTATAAGCATACCAAGGGTAAAATATAACCATGAGCTAAATGATATATTTGCATATTGAAAGAAAATATATAATGATGCTATGCCAATTCCAAATATAAGCCATAGTAAAAGTGAGTAAAAGTAACAAACAATTTTTTTTCTTTCTTTCTATTGGGTATCAGTGGATGTTACACTTTTGTTATGGTATAAGAAGAAAGTCCTCTTTCAAGTACTCATTATTCATGTTATTTTATATTTCTATGAGGTATGGGGGAATGCTATATCTCAAACAAATCGTGAAAAAATATTAAGCAAATTCAAAATAATTTTATAAGTTATAATTTCAAGAGTGAAGGCAATACACTATATCTTATTCATCATAATATGGTATGGTAAAGAGTTCAAGGATAAAAGAAATTATGTTCTTATAAGAAGATGATTAACTCAATCTACAAGATTAAAAGTATCTCTTTATTTTAATTAAAATAAAAAAAGAAAATCAACCTTACTAAAATAAAACAAAACTTCGGTGTTGAACAATTCTTAAAACATAAAAAAGAAAATCAACCTTACTACAATAAAACAAAACTTTCACTATCTGACAATAAAAAAGTGTTGAATAATTCTTGAAACTTCAGACGTAAAATAATTCTCCATAACACTAAAAATGTTAAAAAGTTTTTTTTTCTTAAAATATTTTACATTCACTGCTATTAAATGTCAATTTTAAAGATCTTTATTATAATATAAATCTTTTTAATTTTCTAACTCATCAAATTATAATAATTTATAAAATATTTTTAAAAACTTTTTCAACATAAAAATAAATATCAAATAAATAAATAATTCTTTACTCTTAAAAAACAAAACAAACTCTTTAAACATTAAAAAGTTAAAGTATCAGATTAAATAATCATTTCACCTTTAAGAAGTGATAAACTAAACTATTTTTTTTAAACACAATAATTATATAATATTATATATAATATATATATATTATATATATATATTATATAATATAATATATATGACTTGTCTATAATGCGACTTTTTGGAGATTCCGGTGACGGAATCCGGCGGAAGAAATGAGGTTAAATCTTGATTTTAGCAGTTAAAATGGTTTTTTAACTGCATATTTGGATTCAGCGCCCTGAAAAACCCTTGGGAGCCATTGATTGTGCAAAAACTAGCTATCAAACTTGGGATTCCAATGAATTTCTGCCGGATTTTGACCGGAAAAATCCGCCAGAAAAACTTTCAAAAAGTCGCGTTATAGACTACTGCTATATAGTCGCGTTATTCACCAAATAATTAAAATAAATTCAAAATTCATTTATGTAAATTAATAATTGCAATTTGTTTCAAAATTCATTTATGTAAGTTAATAATTGCAATTTGTTCTAAAAGAGAATTAACTCACTTTTTCAAAACATTATTATAATATTTAAAAGTCTAAGAAAATTCATGATATTAAAAATTTAATAATTAATATATATAAAATGTTTTTAAATTTTAATATTAATATATATAAAATGTTTTTAATGTATAAATATATCTACTAATTACACCGAAAATGTTCCTGTGATCGGTTTCGCTAGGCAGATTCAACCCATCGCAAATGCTCAATTTCGTCCTCCTTTGTTCAACCATTTTTACCACATGTAATTGATATTCAACGGCTTTCCGTTGTGGTAATTGATATTCAACGGCTTTCCGATATCGAAACTGCTTGTTTGGGGTGTTGCTATTCAACCATTTTTTAGCACGTGTACTTGACATTCGACCACTGTCCGTTGGCGAGGGCGACGCTTCGGATATTGAAACTGCTCGTTTGGGTTCTTGCTATGCTTCTTTTATGGTACCATCAAAGTTGGAAACCATATCCTCCCAGATAAGAGCATTACAATTTTTAACGCCACTCAGAAAAGTCAACGTTTTGGTAGTTAGAGTCATTGAATTGTGTTTTTGATGGTGGAAATAGATTTAGCATCATCAAAAATTTCTGAAGCACCCAAAATCCCCTCATATCTCCTAGACACTAAATGTATAACACAAACGCTGGAGAAGACAATTTTAGTGCAAGTAAGAAAATGGTTCATCTTTTTGCCTATGACTATATATATATATATATGAAATTGCTAGATGTGAACTCTATATTAAGCATTAAAGAAATTTCTATATTGAAGTTTGTGAGTTGTATCTTGGGTTTACAAAAAATTCTGCCATATTTTACCAAAATCAATCCAGAATTTCCATGGTTTCCCAAGCAAATTTAAAACCTTGTTAGACTAAGACCAATTAAATCCACTACAAATGGTTAGAATTATAGGTTTCAATTTTTCAAGTACATAATTTAGGGATAATTGAGTTTTTAAAGGTATCAAATCCATTTTGTAATAAAAAATATAATTCTAATAACACAAATTTGAAATTCAAGTAACTCTTTTATAATTAGATTCTAATGAGTTTGATAATAAAATTCAAAATATATAACATTTAATTCATCCCACCAAACACGCCTTAAACCTCGAGAATAACCTCTACTCTCTAACACACCCAAAAAAAACCCTCATTTAAATAATATTGTTTAGGCTCTAGCCAAGGATCTATCCTAGAGATGTTGATCAAATTTGTTAAAGTAACATTGGCACCGCCATGCCATGTTTCTGTGGGTAGGTATGTTAAATTTTCCTTTGGTTTTGTCAATTTCACATTTATTCATGTAAATTAAATTAACTTGAGAGTAATTGTTGAAGTTTTAGTAATCATGGTGCTTAAAAGAGCATAATTACTCTTTCTTACCTTTGTTATCAAAATTTAATTAAAATAAAATTGTTACAAAATAAGATGATTCCTAGTGAATTCTAAGATTTAATCATGGGATCATAGCTTTTAGATGGAATTCCATGTCAATGAAATGATAGGTTATTTATCAGATGCATGTCCTAAGGATCCTATCTTGTGAGGGGAGAAAAGGGAAAACCCATAAACCCCATGGTTGGAATCATTCTTTTATGACACCTTGAGCAATGTATTATTACATATTAGTGCACCCTAAGACTATGAACTTAAGAAAGCCTCTTACCAAGACTTCGAAAGAAATGGATAGTCTGGTGACTATAATTATGTCTAAAGATCCTAGCCTTAATATATAAAATTTTCGACTAACAAGCCTTAGAGGATTAAAGGCTCTGCATGAATTACGTACCTCATACCTAGAAAGGGACATAGTCCCAATGATTAATGATGATTAAGATTAAAAAAAAAAATCAATTGAGTCGCAATCGAGATTGCCCCATTCAAATAGTGGAAGATTGTCGAAAAGAAGAAGTGGGAAAATTTATGCACATGAATGATTATGATTCCCGTCAAAGGAAATGATGCTATTGTTAACATATCTAAGGTTCTAATGTGGAGCTGACTAAGCCTAATTGTCACTAACTACTATGGTTCAATAGAATGGGTTACAATCTTCTTGCTTTAGGCGTATTTTTCAATTTGAAGTCACTCTTACAGGGGAGATGCCATGAGTTCAAGAGCATTGAGGGTGGTTGCACCGTTGCCTATAACAATTCCAATTACTTTGACTGGATCTTGGGATTCTTTCTCAAAAGGGGCTAGGACTGAGACAAAGGCAATTGCTTTGTCTTGATCTTGGAATTCTTTCTCGGTGGGATTACAACATAGGACAAGGTCAAGGACATGGCCATACAATAATAAATATGTATATTTTTTTTAAATAAATTAATAAAATACATTTTGTGTTATGTACATAATGTGAGTTTCTTCCAAACTATCATAAACAATGAATAAAATACATTTTTTGCCAAAATTATTCCTGATCCTTTTTTTTCTTATGCTTTTGCTTGATCGAAATATTTGGTACAAAGGAAATTAACTAATTTATTTATTCATAATTAAAGAATTGTAATCATCTCCATTATTGAGGGACTTGATTGGTCTTTCCTTTGACATAGTAGGTTTAAATCTTAATATTTCCAAAAGAAATCTTTCATCTCTTCTCTTTGAGAATCTTTAGGCTTCAAACAATATGATATCATTGCCAAGTTGGTTGGGAAACATAAAAAAACCTGCAACATATTAGCTTCTCCAAGTCCTTGACTTTGAGAAAGTTGCCAACTTTCTTGAATTTGTTGGAAATGTTGCCCAGTTTTTGTTCAATGACCTAAGTAGCCTAAAGGAATTTGCATTATGATTGCTTCAATTTGAAATGTTTACCTAACTTTGTTGGATAGTCAAAATAATGGACAATGTTGATAATGCATTATACATGAATAGAATATATGCCAATGGTTTTCACAGGCTCAAACAATCCTTTAAAATGATACCATTTGCTAGATGAAGTTCCATTTGCCAGTGTGGACAAGATTGAAGGAAGAAACTAGGAGTTAAAATATTTGAAAGGTGCGTGGATTGAAGTTATCTTCCATGCTTGGACTCAAAACACTTGAGTTGAAGAGGAAACAAATAAATAAAATATCCTTTCTTTATTGTGTTCTAATTAACCTTAAACATTTCAACATTAATGATTGTGACAGGCCAATGGAGGTTGAAGCATTGTCAATAACATTAATGTTACTAAATTTTTAATAGTTGTTAACATAACAACAAATATTTGTGGTCTCAAAAAATTGATCCATTTTCTCTTCACAATTTGCGCTTCTCTGCATGGAAACACAAAAACCAACAATTTCCTCAACACTCAGAGAATTAAATAAGGAATTGTATAAATTATGTGGTCATTTAGTTATTTATCTGCACCTTTTCCATCAATCATCTTACTCCTGAGATAACCAAATGCCACAATGGAAAATTCCCATCAAAAAGTAAGCAACCAATGAAGTAGAAGGTTTCTCTTTGCAATCCAATAGATTTTGGGCTTTTCTTGTAACAAGAACATTAACCTCATTCCTGAAGTAGTGTCGACTAGACTAATGGAATCTCACAAGGGCACCCATTGTGCGGCCTGGGGAATGTCATTGGGCTCTAGGACCTCAATGGAGATCGATCTTTATATTATATTTACTCTCTTAGAAATAAGAGTTTTTATATTTAGTGATTTATTGTTTTAGATGATATTCCCAAATCTGTATTTCCTTCAATGTAGCTTTACACCTTTAGGGGAAATTGCTAGTTTATTATTATTTTACCGATTGGGTGTTCTTATATTTGGTTGAAGGTGGGATGGGAAGGGCAGTGACCGCTCTTGTGTATAATTTTCCCACATCCCAATATGATAGTGTATAGTGTTTATTTTCGTGACACGAGAGGGATACAACCTCTACTCGAGATAGGCATGGGAGTAACAGTAATGAGTGGAAACTCCCTCTTGGAGATACACCATATGAAAGATGGAATCAAGCTCTTGCTATAATTTTTTTTAGCATTGTGATAAATTCACCATATTGTCATTATTGTAAAATCAGGGGAAAAAATGAAATCATGATTGAATCAATCTCTTGTTATAATTTTTCTTTTAATTATTATGAGAAATTCTTAGATATGACAATAGCTTGTCACTATTGTAAATTAAGGGGCAGAAATGAAATCATGATTGGATCCACATACAACGGAAAAAAAGAATAACGGGTTAACTTACCTTCATGGCTTCTAAATTATAATAAATCAATCTCTTGCTATAATTTTTTTAGCATTGTGATAAATTCACCATATTGTCATTATTGTAAAATCAGGGGAAAAAATGAAATCATGATTGAATCAATCTCTTGTTATAATTTTTCTTTTTAGTATTATGAGAAATTCTTAGATATGACAATAGCCTGTCACTATTGTAAATTAAGGGGCAGAAATGAAATCATGATTGGATCCACATACAACGGAAAAAAAGAATAACGGGTTAACTTACCTTCATGGCTTCTAAATTATAATAAAATATTACCTATTTTGGTTGAAAATTCATTATGGTTTGGGTTTTTGATGTCGGGCTTATGTGATCCCATTATATTTATCTTAAAATGCTTTGGTAATGAGGACCATTGGTGAGTACGAAACCAAAATAACACTCTTGTAAGAGATAGATTTCAAAGGGCTTAGTGGATACATAATAACAGAGTGTGGTGAAATATGGGACGAAATAACATGAAAGGAAAAGTAAGGGAGAAGTTGGAAGAAATGCAAGAGACATGGATGAATGGGTAGAGATTCTTCATCCTCCCAATTGACTCATTCCATTCATGTAGAAGGGGAGGCAATGGTGGAAAAGTAGAGGTACCATCATCTGTGTTTAACAAAATCAAAACAAAGAATGTTGGACCTAGAAATATAAAGTAGAAGAGATGAAACATAAGGTCTCTTCAGACCTAATCTTTGATGAATGTAGGAGTGGGATATGGATCTTATGTGCTATTATATGACACATGAAATTTTATAAAATTCTTGAAAATATGTGGACAATGAAGCCAATAATACCTTATACCCTTGAGAAAGTTCAAAATACCCGGGAGGAAACAAGGTTGAACCTTAAAATTTATGATTCCAAGTTCTATGATACCAAGTTTGAATTCCTATGTAGAGGAGTCTTTGGAGTGGAATTTTCAATTGCACCAGCTACAAAGGATGACCATAATCTAATTGTAATTCACCTCATAATACCGTCTTCCTTGAGGAGGAGGAACTAACCTTAGACCTTTAACTGGTAATAGGATAACCCATTTAATTCGCCAAGAAATAACAATATGTGGAGCAAGTGTAAACAACCATGAATCTTTAGCTTATTTAGGGCAGAACTCTCCTTTTTTTGTTGTCTTTTATAGGTAGAATGTAGCATTGGTCATAGAATTGTATTTAGGTTTCAATCACAAAACCTCATTTTTCTGGACATCTATGATGATAATCAATGTTCATTTGATCTCATTAGGAAAATAATTTAATTGAAGGGTGGCTAATTTCCCTAATGGTAATCACCCCTACACCAATATGACTATAACTCTTTTTTATAATGTAAAATATAATGTGTTAATTATTTTAAATATAGTATATTTTTTAACTTTGAAAAAAAGTATTATTATCACCCCTACACCAATATGACTATAACTCTTTTTTATAATGTAAAATTATAATATGTTAATTATTTAAATATAGTATATTTTAACTTTGAAAAAAAGTATTATTATCTAAATTATTTAAATTATTAATTTTTGGAAAATTTTATATTTTACATATATTATTTATTGGTTTATTGATAAATTATTTGATATATGAATTTACACATTCATATATATATTTCCTCTTTTAGATTGTTTTTTAACTATTGTTAGTTTAATATAATATTTATTTTTAATTCTAATTCTTTAATTTGAACTTTCAATTTTTTTATTATTTTTAATTAATTAATTTATTAAAATAATATTTGTGATAAAAAGTGTTAACATAATGGAGGAAGTTCTTAAGAATATGCAAAAAAAAAAAAAAAAACAAAGTCTCAAGGCTCGATGGATTCACTTTTGATTTCTTTTAGGCTTGTTGGTTTTTCTTAGGAAAAATAATTCTAGCAACGGTTGAAGAATCAGGTACATCAGAATTAGATTTTCAAGCACTGAATCTCACATTATTTGCTTTGGTGACTAAGTTAAATAAATATGATGATCCTAGTAGCATTTATTTGATTTCTTTTTGTACTGTCATTTATAAAATTATCTCCAAATTTATTGCCAATAGATTTAAGCTTCTTCTCCCTTCTCTACTCTTGGAAAAAAAATGAGATATAATGAGATGTGTCAAATTCTCGATGGGATCCTTGTAGCACATGATGTTATCCACTTTTTCAAACACTCCCAATTTGTAGGTATGCTAATCAAACTTGATCTTTCCAAGGATTTGGACAAACTAAGCTCAGACTTTATTTTGCAAATTCTTCTAGCTTTTTCCTTCTCTAAGTCTTGGGATCGATGGAGTGGAACTCTGTTGATGCTATTGGACCCACCAACATTCAAGGGGTCTCCCTGATATGTGGTCCCAATTAGACCTCACACTATTTTGGATAGGAGCCCATCCGGAATATGGCCTGGTTTCCGGTTTCTTAAAGATTTTCGTTGGCTCTAATTGTCAGCATGAGAAAGGAATGCAAATGTGCCTTTGAAAAGCAAGTGAGTGTGCCTAGTGAGTTTTTGTTTGTAAGTGTGTCTAGGTTCTTCTACTACGAAGGGAGAAAATAAAGTAAGCCACTAAGAGAGAGGTAATAGTACCACCCTAGTAGATACACACACAAACAAGAAGGATTTGTCTAACATCCAATGGAATAGTCCACAAAGACATGACGATCATTACAACCAATCAACAAGAAAATTTGTCTAATATCCAGTAGAATAGTCCACAAGGATGTGACAACAATAGTAACCATTATAGCACATTCTCAATATGATGAGTACTAAAATAATTGAAATAGTTCAACTACTTTGGCATAGATGAAAAAAAACATGAATTACAAACATCCACAAAATAGTCTTACAAATATTCATAATCCATGCATGAAGAACGTGATAGCCATGAGGATTTTGATACCTTAAAAGTTCCAAGGCACATGTATACAATGAACACCACTAGCTCCAATAGTGGAGCCTTGGAGCCACTCCTTGCTCCCCAAAATGACTAGCTTGTCTCTCTAATGCCTTGTAGGAGGAGCCAAGGCGAAAATAAATTTTGTCATATAATGAGGGTGTATATATAACCAATGGGGTGATGCTTCACCCCCCTTGTGACTCTTTGATTACCCTCATGATTGTTTGACTTCCTATGCCTTTTCAACTTTACTTGACTCTTCTTTTTCTATACATGTCCTTTGGACTTCCACTTTACAATACATTTTCGAATAAGAAATTACATGATCCACAATCGTGATGTGGCATATGACAACTCATGACATGCCACTGCTAACATGGAGTGCTTGATGATATGGAAATTTCAAGCCACTTCTGCTACTTCTTGCTACAAGTATTCTTGAGGACGCTCTTCTATCCTCCTCCTTATGGCTTAGAGTTGAGGAGTTTTCAATGATATCAAGTCTTGAGTTGTGCTCACAAACTAGTGTTCCTTGATCTTCTCTTGATTGATCATCTTGCATAATCAACTACAAACATGTATTTTAAAATGTTTCCCTTCTCCATATCCTTGTTCATCATCCTTTCATGGTGTGACAGAGTACCTCTATCTATAATTCACTCATGACTAGGCAACATCAATTTGATAAAACCATAGTCTAAGATGGTGCATGTTGATCCACTGACTGAGTTGGAATTGGGAGACAAACTGAGGGAGAGGCTCAGTGATTGCGCAATTGTTTAAATCAAGAAGTAAAGGGTGTAACTTGATCCTTGAGACTTCACAACGCATAGTTCAGGATGGATTGGGCAGAAAAATTGCACAGTTTTGGGATTCAGTTAGTCGGGTTGAGGGGTTTTGCACTATTTTATCCAACTACACAGTTATGGGAGGTAGAGAAGACTTGGTGATTGTGTAATTGTGCAACTCAGGAAATCAGGGTTGAGCTTGAGCTCAAAGACTACACAATGCATAGTTGAGGCCAAGACGGAGGGGTGCATTGTACAATTATGGGGGCCAAGCTCCAAGCTTGAGCACTGGAACTGTGCAGTACAAAATACTGGGATGAAAGTATTGTGCATTTCATAGTGTCAAGGGGAAAGGTTGCAACTTGAGGGTTGGAACTGTGCAGTTAGGGAATGTCCGATGAGGCTAAGTTACTGGGAAATTTTCAAAATTTGGCTATGTGGGGCTAGTGAACTGATGTGATCAGTGACATGAATTGACTGTGACAACACACATAGAACACTTGATGACACAACAAGATAGATAATCCATGAAACATTAACCACACATTTCCCTCAGTGTGACAAATTTGAGATGATTTACAATAATTGCAACACCAAAGATACACTTTGCGAGGATGTGACGACACTTGTGCGATAGTGCTTAAAACTTTGGGAATGAATGCGAAAAATGTTTATATTATTAGATCAACTCATTTGCACAAAGATACCCCTTGAAAGCACTAAAAAAATCTTATATACATTGTGCAACAACTAACATATGAAAGGACGACATTTTTCCTTTCTTGCAAAAGGGACCAAAACACTTAAACAAAACACATGAAATGGATTTCAATGTTTTGAACAATATTATACAAGACCAATGTAGGCTATGAAAAATGGTGCAGACCAAAAGTTTGGAGGGTGTTGTAGCAATGAAAACACTCCCTTATCTCCTCAACATTCTTCTTTATCTTGATCAATAGTTCCCAATCAACAATTGTTAATTCTTCTAGGGGAATTTGATGGGGAGACCCATTATCCCATTTTATTTTCATCCTAGTGACAAAAGGTTTCGTTATAACCTTAAAGTTGTAGTTATGAATGGTAGAATCAAGGGAATCTTCTTATTTCAGGATGACCTTCTAGTATCTCACTTGCAGTTTATGGACAAAACCATGCTAGTGGGGGTCCCAATGGTTAAATAGGTTAAGGAATTTTCTCAAGTTTCAGATGAATTCATGGAAACTTTGGGAACCTCTCTTAATATATTGAAATATCAAATATTTTTCTTAAATATACCCCTATCCATTCAAGTCCATATTTCTAAAATACTAGGATTATAGTGATACACTTTTTCGTCCAAACATTTAGGGTCTCCTCCAGTTGACAACTCCCTTAATTTGAAATACTACTTTCCTCTAATTTGAAATATGTACAAAAAATTCGATAGTCTAACCTTTCGTTCTCTTAACATAGAATTTTCGTTGGCTCTTCTAAAATCCATTCTATAAGCCTCACGGGTCTATGCATGAAGCTAGGTTACACTTTTTTGCAAGAAAGAGTATGGTTTGGATGAAAGAAAGCAACTTGATCAAACCATTTTAAGTGCTCAATCGAGTGAAGTTTGATCCCTCGATTGAGTTATTTGAGGGCTTAAAGATAGCTCTATAGAGCAATTAAAAAAACCCGTGATCGAGCTCCTATATAATTTTAGGTTATATAGGAGCTCAATCGAGCTAGTGACTCAATCGAGCCATGCTTTTGAAATTTCCTACCAATAGAACCTTATCATGGAATTCAAAAATGTGGCTTGATCGAGCCTTAAAGCTAGATCAAGCCACTATTTAACAATGTTAAGGTATTTATCAAGCGTTTCTTAAACCCTTGATTGAGATATTTGAAATTTTCTCTCATGCACTCAATCGAGCTACTAAGGGCCTAAAAAATAGAGTTTCAGCTCTCCTTCTATAGATTTTTTTGCAACACCATTTTGTACCTTAATGAATTTAGGGCAAAATTTGTCCTTAAGTGGCAAAGTTAATTACATTGGATTTGTGAAATAATCCTCTACCAGATGGAATTTGAGTTTAACACTTTCAAATTCATATGATATTTTTCATCTAATTTCTTTTAAACATAATGCTTAAAACATTTTTGGACAATTTCAAAGGCGCTAAATAAAAATCAATAAAATAAAATATACACAATGATTTTTTTTTCAAAAAATACCATTATCTTCATTGAAAAGTCCTCTTCAAAAGGGTACTATTGGTTTTTCAATTTATTTAAACAATTGAAAAGAAATCTTACATGAATACGTGTCTACAGTTGCAATTGAAATATTAGTTCGCCAATTTCCAAAAATAATAAAAAATATAATTTTGCATAATTTTTTTTGTTAATATGAAAAAATTACTTCTCTCTATGTATATCATGATCATATATACATTTTTTTTAAATTACACATTTTATACTAAGTTATGTTACATGAACATGCACATACCTCATAAGATGTGCGAAAATTTGCAAGAACAAACATTTCATTTAATGGAAAATTGACAATTTATATGACACTTATTTTTTGAAAAAAATATCATTAGGACGAAAACATAATTATCCAATTTTTTTAATGATCCAGGTTGATATTGGTGGCCATCCGCCTATTCCATGTGGATCCCCACTATTGTTTCTTTTAGTTTTTCAGTTTCCTTCATTGTAGCACAATTTACTATTTTTGGCAGTTTTTTGGGTCCTAAACTTATGGAGCCGTTTTGAGGCCCTAAACAACATTTTTTTGGAAATATCACTCAAACAAATTTCATTGAAATCACATTTTCAGTTGTATTCCTCGAAGATATCTTTCCAACAAGGTATCATGCGTGTCAAACGAAGATAATATGACTAAGTTACGACCCCGCGAAGTTGGTTGCCTAACTAACCTCAATGGGGCCCATAAACTATTGGTATTACATCTCCTCGGGTTAGGGTTTTGGTTCGTTAGTGTTTTATCTTATTTTTCAATAATAAAAAGTCCCTTGAGCCTCATTGTAATGGAGTTTAGAGGCATGTAGCCGCCACATCTCTTCTTAGAGATAAGCTACCATCGCCTGAGCTAGTCTCATTTCCATTTGATTTGTAAGCATATTGCATTATTTGATATTAATGAAAGATAATTTTATTTGTAATGCATCTATGTATTTATGGTGATATCTGTAATTTGTCGCATTCCTGTTTAAATTCAGATTAGTGGTATCAAAGGGGTCTGCTCTTTCTCTGGTTTTCTTTGCATGTCCCCAATGACGATGGGATATGAGGAGTTAGGGCTTGAATTGGTCGAACCTCTGCAAGACCAGCCTAAAAAATAATGATGGCCTCCCATGGGGGAAGAAAAGAAAGACAAGGGAGCAAGAGATCCTATAAAAATATTGCTTGAGGAGGCCCTTGAGAAATAGAGGAACACGGTGATGGATAACTTTGCCTAGATCCTTTAATGGTTGCTCACCAATGGTGCATTCGCATCCAACAACTACTCTGGAGGCTCCACACCTTTTAAGGTACAAGTAAACTTTGACATTCTCATATTTGAGGGCCAAATAGATGCAGACATAGTAGATAAATGGTTGAATCTACTAGAAGGATTTTTTTTTTTTTTTTTTTATGTTCATGATTTTTCCAGCCAAGAAAAGATTACTTTTTCTCTTCTCAAAGCTGCCCCCCATGTCAAGGACTGGTGGGAAACCTATTGTGAGCAGAAAGATGAAAGTACGGCCTCATTGTTTTCAGCTGATCCCACTTGGAATTAATTTCGGGATGCCATCAAGGAGTAGTGCTACCCTGTCGGGAGTTACGAGGACAAATACATAAAGTGGACCACACTACGGTAGGGAAGGGACCAAGATGTGCTCGGGTTTACCAATGATTTTCAAACCATTCTCATGAAGTTGGGTATCAAGGATTCTGAGAAACATTTGTTACTCAAGTACCACGACTGCCTACATAGATATATCTAAGATGAGATGGAGTTCCTGGACATCTCCTCGTTCAACAAAACATATTGATACACCATCAAGATCAAGTAGAAGTTTAAATAGAAGAAGCAATACTTTGGATATGTGAATTCAAAGCAAGGGAAAGGTGCCTCCAAATTGTGGAACAAAGAACAAATCTAAGGCAATATGGCCCAGGAAGACCTGCCAAGGCCATAAGAAAAGGACAATACTACGAAACCAAAGAAGGACACAGGAAAGTGGTGTGAGTTCCATAAGAGCTCCACCCACAACACAAGTGAGTGTTGGGCCAAGTAGTCACTGGTGGACGAATTGAAGGCTTCAGAATCATATGCATGTTCCAACTCTGAGTCAAAATCCAACAAGGGGAATGAAAAAGGGAAGCAATTTATTAATGTAGATCCTAACGCCACCATCACCACCACAAAGATCCAAAAGGAGGGACTCGAAGATCTAGAGGAGGAGGAGCGTCTCTTCCACTCCCAGATGTGGGTAAAGGGTTCCTTGCTATAGTTCATTGTTGATAGTGGGAGCCAAAATAACTTCATTGCAGTAGAGGTTTGAAGTGGATGGGCTTACCGACCAAAACACATGCACAATCATACACCATCAGGTGGCTTCACCAAGGACGGGATCTGCACGTGAGCCAACAATGTCGTCTTCCATACAACATCAAGCCCTTCATGGATGAGGTATTATGTGACATTGCTCCCCATACTTGTGGAAGCGACATGCTATGTATGAGTCAAGGCCTTGTGCTGTTATTGTTACATTGGGAAATAAGTTGTACATGATACTAGAGGTAGCATCACCTACCACCATCTCTGTGGTTACTGCAAAACAATTCAGTAAGCTCATTTCAAAAACCAAGAATTGTTTTCCTGATGATACGCCCTCAAGGAAAGAAGAAGACGGTGCTCATGACGTCTAGACATGTTCCCTCCGCACGAAAACAATAGATGAAAAAGGTCATGGAGGAGTACAAGGACATCTTCACCTCCCCCACAAGGGTTCCTCTACACTGTCAAGTCAAGAACTCCATCAATTTGACTCTAGGTGCGTGATTACCCAATGGACCAATCTATCGGTGCTCCATTCTAGAGAATGTTGAAATCAAGAGGAAAATTCAGGATCTGCTACTGAAAGGTTACATTCAGTCGAGTTCATCACCCTGTGGGAGCTCAATCGTGTTGGTACAGAAGAAGGATGGGACTTGGATACTCTGTATTGACTATTGGGTGGTGAACAAGATCACTATTCATAATAGGTACTCGATCCCGCGGATTGATGACATTTTGGACCAACTCAAGGGGGGAAAATATTTTAGCAAGATTGACTTGAAGTCAGATATCACCAGGTACTAGTCGAACCCTCCGATGTGTGGAAGACTGCCTTCAAAGCTAAGGAGGGCCTTTTCGAATGGTTGGTTATGCATTTCAGGTTGACAAATGCTCCTGCAACCTTCATGAGGCTTATGGATGACATATTGCAGCCATTCAACAAATCATTTGTAGTGGTATACTTGGATGACATCCTAATATTCAGCCAGAGTTGGGAAGAGCAACTCCACCACATCCGACCAACTCTCTAAACACTGTGGCAACACAAGCTGTGTGCCAATTTGGGGAAATGAACTTTTGGCATGACCTAGGTTCAGCATCTGGGATACATTATTGATGAATGATTGGTGCATGTGGATCTAGCCAAGATCCATGTCATTCAGGATTGGCTAGCTTGAACCACTCTGAAAGGGCTTCGCAACTTTTTGGGTCTTATTGATTTCTATCGTAGGTTCATGTTGGGGTTCTCTCATATCACTTGGCCCTTGAGTCAAGTCACTAAAGGATGGGTGAAGAAAAATTCTTTTGGTTTGAATCTCAACAGAAGGAATTCATAGATTTGAAACATTGCCTCTGCTCGACACCAATGCTCACATTACCAGACTTGCAACAACCATTTGAGATCGAGATATATGTCTCTCACTATGCTATTGGGGTAGTCCTTACTCAAAAGGGGCATCCAGTGGCATATCACAGTGAGACACTTTCAGACTCAGTACATAAGCATCCAACTTATGACAAAGAGATGTATTCCATTGTGCAGGCCTGCCAACAATGGAAGCATTACATTTTAGGGATGGAAATGGTCATCCACACAAACCACCAACCCCTGCAGTTCATACATATGCAAGGGAAGTTGCAGAATGGTCACCATCATAATTGGTCCACATACCTGCAAAAGTTTCATTTGAATATCAAGTACAAGAAGAGAAACACAAATAATGTTGCAGATGGCCTCAACCAACCACCGATCATGGCGTTAACCATCATGCTCAACTCTTGTGGGCATGAGACTTCTAATTAGCCACTTCTCTATAAAAACAACCCAAAATTCAGCCACACATACCATATGCTCTTGGAGGCTCAACAAGTTCCATATTTTCACCTCCAGGATGCTCTGTTATACCACCTGGGACACCTTTGTGTTCCTTCAAGCAAGAATTCAAAGATGACTTGGGAAACACACTACATTCAAGTCGTTGGGAATTTCGGGGTTGAGAAAATGGTGGCAGTACTGCAAAAGTATTTCTATTGGCTGAATTGTCGGAAGTACATCAGATCCTATACTACCTGCACCATTGCGAAACTGACCATCAAGAATCAAGGTCTCTATACTCTGCTGTCTACCCATAGTATACCTTGGGAATCAATCTCCATGGATTACATGTCAGGCCTTCCTTCTACTAAGCATGAAAATGACTATGTTTTTGTGGTCTTCGATAGATTCTTGAAGATGGCCATTATGGCATCTTGTAAGAAGAGTATCATAACAGAAGCCATTGCTAAACTCTTCTTTGAACAAGTGTGGGTACACTTTGGGCTCCCATAGTCTATTATCTCAAATCATGACAACTAGTTCCTCAGTACATTTTGGTCTAGTCTTTGGTCGATGCTGGACACCAAGCTCACTAAGTCCACAACTTTCCATCCTCAAACTGATGGCTAGATAGAGGTCGTCAACATGATGATTGTACACATTCTGGGCATGTACAACTCAAAGAATCCACACACATGGGATAAGAACCTCCCCTATGTTGAACAAAGCTACAACCAGGCTCTCCATAGCTCAACTGGCTGCAACCCTTTTCAGGTGGGCTTGGGATTCCCACCACTATGTCCCATAGATGTGGCCATACCATTTGCAGCGACTCAGGCAAATTCGAATCATGTCTAATCTGAAGCCG
Source organism: Pinus taeda (assembly GCA_000404065.3). Lineage (NCBI taxonomy): Eukaryota > Viridiplantae > Streptophyta > Pinopsida > Pinales > Pinaceae > Pinus > Pinus taeda. Next base: position 20,692 of record APFE030214037.1, on the reverse strand, counting down.
ACAAGGAAAATAGATTCATTCAACATATTTAATAGCCTCCAATAGGTCCATGACATATTGGACAAAGCCAATGCTAAGTACAAGCAGTGGCATGATCAACATCGGGTGCCACACAAGTTCCAGGTGAGCGACAAAGTTTGGTTATATTTGCAGAAGGAGCGTCTCACTAGGCCCTACCACAAGATTCCCCCACTTCAATATGGGCCATACACCATCACCAAGGCTATAGGAGATAATGCCTTTGAGCTCAAAATTCCCCCATTCCTTGGCCTACACCTAATGTTCAATGTGGATCGCCTTCGACCATACTTTCCACCATTATTGAACACATCTTACATTGCAGAACAACTCACACCAATAGAGTTAAATCTAGACTGCATGGATCAAGCTACAACTGATCGAATCATGGGCACGTAGATCAATAACACTTGCCAACTAAAGATCCAACTGTATTGAGTTGTCAAAATCGGCCAACTCTTGCACCAAGGAAAGTGGCTCACTAGGGACCAAGTTCAGCAGAAGTTTCCTCATCTCATGGAGGAACTCAATGCAATGGATACCATTGCTTCTTAAGGGGGGAGGAATGATCTAGGTGGATATTGGTGGCCACCCGTCTATTCCATATGGACCCCACCATTGTTTGTTTCAGTTTTTCAATTTCCTTAATTGTAGCACAATTTACTATTTTTGGCAAATTTTTGGGTCCAAAACTTATAGAGCTATTTTGAGGCCCTAAACAATGTTTTTTTGGCAATATTCATTCAAGTGATTTCGTTGAAATTACATTTTTAGTTGTATTCCTTGGAAAGATGTTTCCAATGAGGTATCATGCATGTCAAATAGATAATATGACCAAGTTACGACCCCGGGAAGTTGGCTTCCCAACTAACCCCAACGGGACCCATAAACTCTTGGTATTACATCTCCTCGGGTTAGGGTTTTGGTTGTTTATGATTTTCTCTTTTTGTTCAATAATAAAAAGGCCCTTTAGCTTCATTGTAATGAAGTTCAAAGGCATGTAGCCAACAAATCGCTTCTCAAAGATAAGCTACCATCGCCCGAGCTAGTCTCATTTCCATTCTATTTGAAGGCATATTTCATTGTTTGATATTAATGAAAGATAATGTTATTTCTGCTACATTTTTTTATTTATGGTGATATCTATAATTTTTTGCATTCCTGTTTAAATTTGCATCATTTTATTCCAAATCAAAATCCACAATACTTATATGAATTTTTAGGGCCTCAATTCGATAAAGGAGAAAAAAATTGAAATTTTATCACCACATTTTCCCCAAAAGTGTAAACCATCTTCATGCATTCACCTTCATCCATTTGTCTATTCTCCATGTTGATAGCTACTAAAAATATATTCAAAACCATATAAAACTTTCGGTGCTCTGCCCTTTAGGGTAGAGCATCTTCAGAAAATACGTGATCATTGGTGGTGTGTTGATTTGGGGTAGCATTGGATGTGCTCTAGCCACAAAAATGGGTGGAGATCCTAAAGCACATGAGATCTCCAATACCCAGAAATGGTTTGGGCAGAATCTAATCAGTTTGTGGGTATTAAAATAATTAATATTTTTAATGGAGTTCCTAAGTCTAAACTTATGGAAAATAAAATGTTAATGTGAATTAATATAAAGCTGAGTTAGAATGGTCCAAAAGTCATGGATCAAGCCAAATCTAATATTTTCCATTGATTAGGGAATTAAACTCGGCCGTTGAATTGTCAACGAGAAAAGTATAAGAGGAGGCTTGAGGGTCACTTGGAGAACACACAGAGTTGACCAAGAATTCGATTTTTTGGGACAGGGCTTGCTAAAGAAATCGAAGGAGTGACCAAAGTTGTAGCTGAGGGGAAATGAATGTAGTAGTAGAGAGGCAGAGATAGTATCGTGAGTATTAGCACAGAAGCTAGGAGATGGTTGATGGAGAGCCAACTAGAGGCCACGCAGAAGCAGCCAGGAGCTGTACAGAGCCCGAGGAGGGCCAGTGTGGGAGACACAGAGGATCCAGAGGCTAATGCAGAGCCAAGAAAGGTTGATGCTGGGCCATAGAGGCTGACACTAGGTAGATGCTAGGCCATAGAGGCTGATGCAAACCCTAGAGGCTGATGTTGGGAGATTTCGTGGGGTAGATTGGGGCTGATATTTGTCTCCGACTGAGAGGTACTACTGCCGAGGGCATTCTCTGTTGGGTGAGCCATTTCTGGCACCCAGATTGTATTCTAAAACTGATTAATAATAAAATCCTCAGATAGCTGCATTGGTTTTCCCACATTGAGTTTTTGTGGGGACATTAGTCCAAAAATAATAGTGTCACTTGTGTGCTTGTTTTTTCCTTCAATTGATGATCTGTATGTGTTGAGACTGTAATTAAATTTATTTTTAGTATTTAGATGGTAAATAACTTGTATTAATAGAACAAGTGGGAAGAAATATATCAAAAGGTAAAGGACGAATTTCTGATAGATAGACTTAGGAATTCCAACATTGTATCAGAGCGTGGCTGTAGATCATAGGATAACTGAGGGCATCACCTGAGCAGAGAAGTTGCAGCAAAAACAACTATCCCAAGTGACAAAATTTTTTCCTAGTGGAAAATAAGCAAGGAAGGGGTGACATAGTGCTTGCATCTTCAATTTGAGCCGGGGAGAGGATCAACACAATGGAAGAGAGGAGAAAACCTGACATATACAATGCTCAAACCTCTTTCTTAGTGAGGAAGGATTGATGCCTGTGGCTAGGAGGTGCGATTTTGCTAGTGCTGGGATTGCACAAAGCCTAGAGGCTCTAACCTTCAGTTTGTTAGGGCATATGAGGTCATGGGTAAGTTGCGGAGTGAAGCTGGTGGGGTACTATGGTCAGAATAGTACCTAATAGGGCAAGACCAAGGAGGAGGAAGTTACTGCCGAGGATTTCTAGCCAAGAAATCTGGATCATTGGTGCAACTGCACTAACAATCAGAGTGGGGGCATCTTGACATTGGCAGAGGGGTTTCTAGGAGGGAAATCGAGGCTCAGAGGGAGTCACACCGAGAAATTCTAGGAGGGGAGTAGACAAACTCAGAAGAGTCAAAAGAGGAGCAGTGAAATGGCAATGAATAGGGTAAGAGATCAAGATATAGTGAACAGAGCCTCAAACTTCGTAGCCTAGAAGGGTAAAATCCTATTTGTTTTATATAGGAATCGTCTCAAGCACTTCACCTTGAACACAATAGTGATCCCAGTTAACTCGGATGAGAACGAAAAGTACCAGGAGGAAATGGCAAGGGCCAAGAGCATGATCCTTGATGGGGTCAAGGACCATGTAGTACCGCATATTGCCGAAAAGGACACATCAAACGTGGTGTGGGAGGCCCTAATGAAATTGTATCAGCATATTTCTGTGCAGAGGAAGATGCTACTGGAAAATCAGCTACGGTCATACCAGATGTAGAAGGGAGAACATATAGACACCTTCCTCGGTTGACTGAAGGAGATCTGGGATCAACTGACTTCCATAGGGGCCATGCCGGATGAGGAGATGATGGTGAGGATTGCATTGAACACAATCTTAGAGGATTGGGAGGTATTTGTCTAGAGAATATTGGGTAGGTCGATCCTTCTATATTGGGAGGAACTATGGGTGGCTCTTCGTCAAGAAGAGATCAGAAGGATAGCCAAGGCAGGAAACAATGACAAGGTGGTCAGAATCAAGAAGGAGGAAGAGGTGGATGTTGCCTTAGCATCTGAAGGAAAGTAGGAGAAACAGAAGAAGAAGGACCTCTCCAAGGTCAAATTCTTCCACTGTGGGGAACATGGTCACTATGCGGGCCAGTGTCCGAGGAAGAAGAGAAAGGAAGAGGCTTCTGGGACCAAGGCTACACCAGTAAGGGTGGAGAAGGAAGTGGAGACATATGACGACTGTGCCATGAGTTCTCATGCACCACGTGAGAGGATGTGGGGAGACATCGAGCTGTAGTCAGATGAAATACAGGTGATGAGGGGTAGGATCCTTGTGGTACCCAACCTCTTGGATTATACCTTGCTATGGGAGCCCTGAAGAAGAGTAGCAAGACTGGCAGATGTTGGTAGAGATGGATGCGAATGGAGCAATAGAGGGAGCTATAGTGAAGGAGTCTCAGGATAGTGCGAGATGCACATAGTTGTTGCAACAACACAGGGGTCAGAGAGGGAGCACTTGTTAGTGATAAAGGGAGCTTCAACATCATGAGTGTTTCTAGCCTAACATAGATGTTAGAGTTGGTAGATCAGTTACTTACTTCTCAGTAACTGAGTTGCAGTGCAACACTTAGCAGTGGTAGTTCTATGGGAAGTACGATGCAACACAATGAGAGGGGTTGTAGTGCAAATGCAACAGTGGTAGTGGTAGGGCCATGGGAAACAACACAGACGTAGAGGGAGCTATTGTACAGATGCAACAATAGTAGTGGCATGACCATGGGTAGTAGTACATGATGCAGTAGTGAAGAGGATGTTGGGCAGCAGGCATAGCATTAGCACAGGGGTCGATGCTAGATGATCAAGGTGATTTTCAGTGAGGATTATTACTAGAGCACAGTCCTCACTAAGAGGGAGTGTTGATTTGAGGTATAATCAGATGTTATCTAGCCACAAAAATTGGTGGAGAGGCTAAAGCCCATGAGATACCAATACCCATAAATGGTTTGGGTAGAATCTAACTAGTTTGGGAGATATTAAAATAATCATTATTTTTAATGGAGTCCCTAAGTCTAAACTTAGGGAAAATAAAATATTAATGTGAATTAATATAAAACTGAGTTAGAATGGTCAAAAAGTCATGGATCAATCCATATCTAATATTAGTCATTGATTAGGGACTTAACCTCTGATGTTGAATTTTCAACAAGAAAAGTATAAGAGGAGGCTTGAGGGTCACTTGGAGAACACACCGAGTTGATCAAGAATTTGATTTTCTGGGGTAGGGCTTGCTGAGGAAATTGAAGGATTGATTAGAGTTGCAGCTGAGGGGTAGTGAATGCAGTAGCAGAGAGGCAGATATAGTACTGAGAGCATCAACACATAAGCGGGGAGAGGGTTGATGCAAAGCCAACTAGAGGCCATGTAGAAGCAACCAGAGGCCATGTAATGTAAAGGAAACTAGAAGTTGTGTGGAGCCTGAGGGAGGCCAATGTGGGAGATGAAGAGGCTCCAGAGGCTGACGCAAAGTCCAGAGAGGCTGACACTGGGTTGGGGAGGTTGACATAGACCCTAGAGGTTGACGCTGGGAGATTTCATGGGGTAGATTAGGGCTGATATCTATCTCTGACTTAGAGGTACTACTGCCAAGGGAATTCTCTATTGGGTGAGCCATTTATAGCACCAAAATTGTATTCTGAAACTGCTTAATAAAACCCTTAGATAGCTGCACCAATTTTCCCTTTCGTTTTTTCCCGAGACATTAGTCCAAAAATAACAGTGTCACTTGTGTGCTTGCTTTTTCATTCAGTTGATGATATGTATGTGTTGAGATGGTACTTGTATTTATTGTCAGTATTTACATGGTAAATAACTTGTTAATTAATAGAACAAGTAGGAAGAAATAAATCAGAAAGTACAAGAAGAAATAAATTCCAACATGGTGTGGGATAAGTTATGTCTTCCAAAGCTAAAGGGAGTCTTGGACTTGCATGATTCATAAATCCTTAGTAAGTTTTTGGGTGCTAAGTTGTGGTGGAGGTGGTCGCAAGAGGGTAAGAAACAATGGGAACAAATTTAGGACAAAAAGTATGGGCATAATATGTTATGCTCTTGACCTACGAGAAGATGCTAGAATACCAAATATACGAAGAAATACAACCTAGAACATAGAAAAATATGAGCAAAACTACAAGTATTTTATTATTCAGAGATGAAAGCAATGTTCACTTGCCTCTTCGAGGGGGAAACATCCAGCAGAGCAGAGCTCAATTACAAAATAATACATGACATTCCACAGTGGGGAGTCTCTATCCTTTATATAGGATTCATACATACAATACCATGCCATGGGTCATTACCATGGTTCTCTCAATACCATCTATCTAATACCATGGCCCGTTTGCAACTAACCGTGGTTCCTTTCTTAAATGCGGGTCAACCACTTACAATTATTAATACAGGATTTATTGACTCTTTAACTAACTATAACTATGAATCAACCTTATTACATAAATAAAGGGGTTAGGGTTGGACCCTAACATGCTCTCCCCCATAAAAAGTAGCCTTGTCCTCAAGGCTGAAGCTGCAAAAACTGTTGAAGAATATTGGTTGGTTCCTAGGTCGCATCTTCTGGAGAGGTGTCTTTCCACTTGACGAGGACTTCCTTGATCAAGTGGCCATGCATATGTTGTTCTCGCGTATCGAGGACTTGCTCAGGTTGGATCTAGAGTGAACCTTCTTCATCCAATTCAGGTAGACTGGTTTGAATTCTGCAATTGTTCCTCACTACTTTCTTGAGGCATGATACATGGAAGACTGGATGGATTTTTGAAGTTGGTGGCAATGCTAGCTTGTAGGTGACTACTCCAATGTGCTGAAGTATTTGATAAGTTCTGTAGAATTTTGGAGATAATTTTTGGCAGCCCTTTTCTTTGAGTGATGTTTGCTTATATGGTTGCAGCCACAGGAATACCTGATCCCCTTCTTCACATGTGTGCTTTGAACGATGTTGGTCTACCTATTGCTTCATGCAATTCTGAGCTTGATGGAGATTATCTTTAAGATGAGCTAGCATGGCTGCATGGTTCTACAGGAGTTGATCCACTACTTGCACCTTAGAGAATCTAGGGATATAAGAAGTAGGTGAAGGTGGGAGCTGACCATACACTACTTCATATGGAGCCATCTTGGTGTATGCATGATAGTTAGTATTATACTACCATTCAGCTAGAGGTAGCCATTGTACCCATTGATGTTTCTTTTTTGAAGTGAAGCATGTTAGGTATGTCTCCAAACATTTGTTGATTGCTTCAGATTGACCATCAGTTTGGGGATGATAGGAAGTACTTAGTTGGAGTTGGGTGACTTGTAGCTTGAAAATTTCTTGCCAAAAGTTACTGGTGAAAGTCGAGTCACGATCAGATACAATGGAAGTGGGCATGCCATGTAGTTTGAAGATCTGGTCCATGAAAGCTTGAGCCACCAAAGTGGGGCTAAATGTGTGAGGTAGAGCGCAAAAATGAGCCCTTTAGAAAGTCTGTCCACAACCACCATGCTGACTGACTTATTGCCTAACTTCGGAAGACCAGTAGTGAAATCCATATAAATATTCGTCCATATTGAAGCAGGGATGGGCAATGGTTGTAAGGTGCTTGGTGACTTGATTGTTTCTCCTTTGTGGCATTGACACACACCACGTTCAGCTACAAAAGTAAGAATGTCAGTTTTCATTCTTGTCCCAAAGAAAGAATGACGAGTGCGAGCATAAGTCTTCTGAAATCCTGCATGACCTATAGTGGAAGATGAGTGCAACTCTGCCAAAATGCACGTTTTGGGGGTGGATGACAACGATATAACTACTCTATCCTTGCAGCGAAGAATTTCATCCTTACAAGAGTAGCCAACTAAGGAATGAGGATCTGCTCTCAAGTTATTAATGAGTTGGGAGAGAGGGGGATGTGAAAACCATTCCTTGTGGGCTTCTTGAATCCAATATGGTATGGGAAGAGAGATTGATAGAAGGGTGCACTCATCCTCAAATTGGCGTGATAAAGCATCCACTACTACATTGTCACACCCTTTCTTATAAATTATCTCATCATCATATCCCAACATTTTGGCTAGCCATTTATTTTGTTGGGGCGAGGATAGAGGTTGCACCAAAAAATATTTGAGGGTTGATGGTCTGTGCGGATTTGGAAACGCCACCCCAATAACTATGGTCATCAAGTATTGACTGTATGTAAGATGGCCATCATCTCCTTCTCATAGGTATTTTGTCCCAAATGTTTCCCACTCAGTTGTTGGGTGGTGAAAGCCAAGGGTTGACCTTCGCATTAAGACAACACCAATACCAGTACCTGAAGCATCACATTCAATCACAAAAGATTTGGTGAATTCTGGAAATGCCAATACCGGAGTGGAACACATGGCCTGTTTGAAAGCCATAAATGCCTGTTGTGATGCATCAGTCTAGAGGAATGAATTTTTATTGGGAAGATTAGAGAGGGGTCTAGTAATGTCGCCATAATTGCGGACAAATTTGTGATAGTAGCTAGTGAGACCTGAGAATCCCCTCAAACTCTTCAAGTTTTTTGGTTGGGGCCAATATTACATTGCTGGTATATTATTGGGATCCACCCAGACACCTTCATGACCCACAATGTGGCCCAAATACTTGACTTCTTCCATGCCAAAAGAGCACTTGGACAATTTGACAAATAATTTATGACTCTAGAGTAGCTGCAAGAGAAGGTATACATGATCATTGGTGAGGAATAAGGATTGATGCTAGGACGAATGACACCGGCTTCAAGGAGTTCCTTGATGATTTTTTCAATTTCATTATTTTGGACGAAAGGATATCGATATGGCTACACACTTGGCGGCTGTGCCCCTCGGACCAAAATGATGATATGATCATGTTCCCCTTTAGAGGGTGGAAACTACTTAGGTTTGTCAAATACCTACTGGTGTCGATTCAAGGCCTATTACATGTCAAGATGAATATGAAGAGTAGTGGGCTCGGTGGCTTGGATGGCATTAAATTGGGCGATGACTCCAGGATGGCCCTTTTTCGACAAAATTTCCATGTGATGAGAGCTGATGATAGAAAGAGCAGTTGCCTGGAGTCCACAGAAGGTATGCATGTGGTCATTCTACTTAAAGCTCATATAGAAATCCTACAAGTCCATGGTGATTGGGTCTAGTGTGCGAAGCCATTCAACATCCAAGACAATGTCACAATCACCCATGTTAATTGCAAACATGTGGGTCTTTAGGTGGTAATCTCCCATCTGAAGTTTGATATTTTCACATCGGCCTTCACATTTCATTGTCCCCCCATCAACAATCTGGACTTGGAAATTAGAGATTGCCTTGACAAAATAATGAACAACTTCAACGACTCGCTGATGGATAAAGTTATGAGTGCTACCACTATCAATCAATACTACTACATGGCGATCTTTAATAAAGCCTATGATTTTGAGAGTTTGGGGCGCAGAAATGCCTGCCAATGCATGTAGTGAGATAAATGGTTCCTTTGGGAGTTCATTGTCTTGTTGGGTTTCCTCAACTTTGTCCTCTGGTTCCTCAATAGGTGGGGCTTCCTTAGATGAGTTGTGACCAGTAACATTAATTTGAAAGAATTTGGGTTCCTTGCATTTATGCCTAGGAGAGTATTTGTCATCACAGTAGTAACACAATCCTTGTTTTCTTCTTTCAACCATTTTTTCTAGAGACACCTTTGAAACCTTAAGTGTTTGGGTAGGGCCTTGAGCCTAGGTGGGGCATCCCTTGGCTATGAAATTTGGATGAGGAGACTGGGTAGCTAAAGCACATTCCACTTCAATAGCTTTGTTGCAAGCATCGATCCATGTAAGAGGGTGGTGCATCCAGACATGTGCTTGGATGGCTTCTATGAGGCCACTTATAAAACATTCCAAGTATAATTCATATCCTAGATCGTTTGTGCAAAAGGCCAATGTATCAAAGGCTGCAATGTATTCTTTTACTGTGCCTGTCTGTCGGAGCTTAGTAAGACAACCCAAAAAATTAAATTCTTTGTCAAAGCGGTTACAAAGAGATTTTGTGAACACCTACCAGGTTATGTTCCCGGGATGGTATTTCTGATGCCAATGCCACCATTTCCATCTCTCTTGGTCCAAGTAAAGGGCTCCCAGATGTAGTTTAGTTGTATCATCTTGGATACCATTAAGAATGAAATATTGTTCCATTTGTGCTAGCCATAGTGTCAGATTAGAGCCATCAAATTTACACATGTCCAACTTCGGTGGTCGAGGGTCGGAATGTTGGTGATTTCCATGGAAGTGAATATGATGGCTAGATTATTCTTCCAGTTTGTCATCACTACCATGTGCTTCCCGATGTAACCCCGACATGCTCAGTTTTGATTGGTCCATGAATTTCTGCATTTGGTCTATTAGGTTATAGAATGTATCCAACCTGTGTTCAAGGCTCTTGATCTTCTCATTGGCCATGAATTGAGCTCTAGTTTCTACCATACACAGATCTTGGTCACTTATTGTCACTTTGAAAAAATTTGGGACCGTTGGAAATTTGAAGCTGACAAGTGAAAGGTACCATTGCGATAAGCTCGTTGTCCCGATTCTTATGGACTAAGTTTCTTATAAGCATCCCAGGAAGTCCATTTTTTTTTTCTTTTTTACTTTATTTTCTTTTATTTATTTTTTACTTCGAATGGAGTTTTACTCCCTGCTTATCAATACTGCAATGGCAAAATTCCAGGAAACTTGATCCTACCTGATGTCCTGCGAGAATCACCCCGGGCTATTGGAGCCACAAGCCTCACTACAAAAATGGTCAGATCTACCTGCAAGTCCCCCAATTGCTGAATGTGAGTTGATTGCAGTTGTGACATAACCCAAGTTGCTAGATCTGAATGGTACTGTATAATATATCAAGTGGTGGATCTGATTGTTGTAGCAGTGATAGAACCCCAACTACTAGATCCGATCTGGCAAATAATATAATGGTAGATCTTCAGAGTGTCAAGGGAAATATGGTCTAAAAGGAGTGTCAGGTGCTACAGATCACAATATACATAAGGGTTCAACAATAATACTCAGCCTAATCTTTCAGGGAACTAACTAAGGAGGATCAACTGTACCCCTAGCCGTACTACCCAACTACCCTATTGTACATGCAAGTAATCTCCCCGAGTGTTGTTCTCGGTGTACTGTAGCAACAAGAAAACTGACGATTTAGCTAAGGCAAGGTTTCAAGTGAGCCTAGGGGGATTCAGATATACCCAGAGGGTACGTGGAAGACAATTTGTGCACGGTTTTGTCTGTTGCGCTACTACTTGAAGGGGTACCCACAGGGCTTACAAGAGAGTCCAACAAGCAGACCACCTCTTGTATTTCCTATGTGCCTACCTCCCCAAATCCACAGGTTTATGCGCTCAATGACAGATCCCATGGTTTAAAGACACCGTAACACGTCTCTAGCCTAAAAAAAAATTATGCCCAAAAATGGAGATACCACCGGCCCTGGAAAGTGCTCTGATACCACTTGTTATGCTCTTGACCTGTGAGAATATTCCAGAGTAACAAATATAGGAAGAAATACAACCCAGAACACATAACACTATGAGAAAAACAACAAGTATTTTATTATTCAGAGATGAAAACAATGTTCACTTGCCTCTTCAAGGGGGCAACCTCCAGTAGAGTAGAGCTCAATTACAACATAAGACATGACATTCCAAAATGGGGAGTCTCTATCCTTTATATGTGATTCATACATACAATACCATGGGTCATTACCATGGTTCTCTCAGTACCATCTATCTAATACCATGGCCCATTTGCAACTAACTGTGGTCCCTTTCTTAAATGTGGGTCAACCACTTACAATTATTAATACGGGCTTTATTGACTCTTTAACTAACTATAACTATGACTCGACCCTATTACATATATAAATGGGTTACGGTTGGACCCTAACATAATACTACCATAGAACAATGCTTGTGAAACCACGAAATAGGTAAAGGTTATTCAATACGGAACATGGCCAATGAAAAGACATTCAATACATCAATATGTCTTCTGTGGAATATAAAATGGGAAAAATGCGCTCTTCTGAGATGATTCCTAGAAACAACAACGAAAATTCAATCCGCAAGCTCCACTTCTATATCTCATAGCATTCATGCTATCTAAGAGTTAAACCTTAGTGGAAAATCATTGGTAAGTAGGATGGTCAAACCAAAAATAGTGAATGGATTACACTAGAAGAATGGTCTTCTATCCTTTACTCGGAAAGAATTTCAGATCTCATTTCATGAAAGATAGATTAATGTTGTAAAATAACTACACAAAATTTGATAGGGATAGTTTCCAAAAGGAACTTTTTTGATCAAAGAATCCTATTTGTTGGAAGCAGAGTATCATCAACCCCCTAAGGAAGATATTTGGTAGCAAATATGGAGATAGAGGCTATGGTTGAAGGTCACCCTCTTTCTATGGCTTCTGGTGCATAGGAGAAATTTGACATGGGACATAATTGAGAGGCATGGTTTTGAGGTTACATCCATTTGACTTCTTTTTAAAACAAATGAGGAAGAGGACCATCTATTTCACTCCTCCTCGCTCTCTAGCTCCTTCTAGTCTCAAGTGACCTCACTATTTAAACAATCAAGTATAATTCAAGGAAACATTTGCAACAAAATTGAAGATTGGAGAGAATTTATTTTCCATAGCCCAATTTTGAACTGAGCCTAGTGCCTCCTACCAGGATTTATATTATTGAAATTATATAAAGAGAACAATAAGAAAATACTTTATGCCAAGAGATCTAGTGAAAATATGATTTGGAGCAATATCATGCTTCGTGCGAAGATTCATCAGGAAAATAGAATTCTTAGTATTTCCCTCTAATAACTACCAAAAGGAAGCTTTGTGGTCTCAATGATAAGTTTCCTTTGCTATCTTGAAGTTGGGTAGTCTTGTGCTTTGTGATCACCATGAAAGCTATCCTTAGTGGTAGGGGTCTAATTTCATGTTTCTACTACAGTCAGCTTGTAAACTAGGGGAGCTTCGAATTTGACTTAAGCTAAGAGTTTGCAATTATTATCAACAAAAAATAATGGTTCATTAGAGGGCTCATTTTCAGCGGGGTGGAGGAGGATGGGGCTCACCAGATGTGTGGGTTCTGACCTTAGATTGACTCTACCTTTAACAACTTCCATCAAAAGTCAAGGAGGAATTGCATGAGTTAGGAGAGGAGGTCATAAGTGAGTGATGATGCTATATGGAATTTCACTTCAGCAGACAAAAATGAATTCCCTAGTGTAGGGCTATAACTAGGGTCTCTCACACCACCAATTATTCCACATTATTAAGTCAATCCGGGATCGTTTGGTTCTTTCAAAGAGTAACTCAATCCGAGGCTGTTTTGCCCAAGTAATGCTCGGTAGTATAGTGCTCTAATGAATTGAAAGGAAACAGATACTAAACTATAACTGAATCAAGTCAAGGATAAAATCACACGAATCAATCTGATCAGTCAAGGGTACGGAACCAATAACCCTTCCCTTTAGAAACTGATAAAGAAGGAAACCAAAGCAGAGGCTTATGGATCTGGGAGTCAGGGAGCGTCTTGCTGGGCTCACAACAGTCTTATGCCTGTTATCACTCGAAAGTAACAAAAGCAAATAACCGAAAGTAAATGGAACAACAATTATGAAATGGAACAGCAGGAATTAAATGGAACAGCATAGGTAAATGGAACAGCATAAGTAAATGGAACAGCAGTAATCAAAACGGCATAAATAAATGGAACAGCAAACAGGAAACGTCAATCATATGGAACAGCTAACTCAATTGGAACAGCAAACGCAATGGAACAGCAATCTTAAATAGATGCACACATTCTAAGCTATTACAACAATCTGAGAGTAATGTATGACGTGACTATTTCTGAACAGAGTGATATTGTCTTCAAATCTCGTGAACACGTATATGAATCCAACGATGATACCAGTCATACCAATACTGGGATGCAAGTCAAAGAAATTCACTTTAGATAATACAGAGACATGAATGAAGAAACTTATTCAGATTCAGAAATTAACTGAAGAGCATAGTCTATCATGTAAAAGATATATCAGATTGCTGGAACAAAGGAAATAATCAAACCACACTAATCACCGTATGATACAACAGCGAGTGACC